>JAKTPS010000049.1:0-87101 GCA_030556275.1 Lipomyces sp. NRRL Y-27488
CAAATAACTGAAACTTCATCACATGAGAGCCAGCTCAATCACATGACATTTATGGTTATTGCACTGACCGCGAAATGGGTGTTTGGTTCCAAAACCATGGTTAGCTGACCATGGTTAACTAACCATGGTTATCAAACCATGGGTATCAAAACCATGGTCAATTTTTTTTGGAACCAAACAGGCCCTAAGGGTTCCGACGCGTCCATTTACGCGTTAAATTGATTTGACGCGTCCGAATAAGATTTCAATCAATCAAGGGGTAGAAAGTTAGCGACCCTTCCAAAAGAAGGCAACTAATTTTCTCCCACCACTGGCTACTACTCCTCCGTAACATATTCGCCGGCTTTCATATCTTCCTATCAAGCACTTTTGCTAGCGTTTTTGTATCTGTTTTTCTTACGGGATTATGGCTTCGGAGGTCGATCATCTGGCTGAACTTGCGTCAGACCCGTTCGGTCCGCCAACCCCGCGGGCGCGCGGGCGACGACCGGCTGCACCTCCTTCGTCAGCGGGCATGCGCAGCGACGGCGCCGTGCCGACGTCGCAAATTGGCGGTGGACGTGAAGAGGAAGATGATGCCATGGATACGGATCACTCAGAAATCGAAGAACGACCCCGAAACCGATTTGATAGAGCTATTCCCAAGGTTGTGGACAAAACTGGCGAAGAGGTAGGAGAGACCTTTCGCGAGTTTCTTGAGACCTTTGTGGATCCCGCAGTGTCGCCACAGGATGCGGATGGCGAGACAGAGAAGTACTACGTGCAACAAATCAGAGAGCTAAAAATTGAAGACCGGTCGACTCTGTACGTTGACTACTCGCACCTCATGAGTGCGCATAGCATTCTTGCACAAGCAGTCACAGAGCAATATTATCGATTTCAGCCATTTCTTCTGCGTGCTGTGCACAAGCTTGTCGCGAAGTACGAGCCGAGTCTTGTCTTCTCGCAGCGGGGATCTTCGTCCTTGTCCGGTTCTCAAGGTCCACGTCGCAACACGACTGCCTCCAGCACTGCTTCAAAGAACAGACCGCGCGACAAACTATTTCAGATTGCCTTCTTTAACTTGCCACTTGTGCAACGAGTCCGGGATTTACGTACCGATCGCGTCGGATGTTTGATGTCAATCTCGGGCACGGTAACCCGCACGTCTGAAGTCAGACCGGAACTATACAAAGGAAGCTTCTCGTGCGACGTGTGCCATGCGGTTGTTGACAACGTCGAGCAAATGTTTCTGTACACAGAGCCAACGATATGTCCGAACGACACTTGCCAGAATCGGACGCTGTGGAGCCTAAACGTGCCTGGCTCGACATTTGCCGATTGGCAGAAAGTTCGCATCCAAGAGAATTCGTCTGAGATTCCCACTGGTTCTATGCCTAGGACGTGAGTTTCGCTTTTTGGGTGTCAATTTTTATGTCTACTAAGCTAATTTGAACGGTGCACAGTCTTGATGTTGTCCTACGAGGCGAAATTGTAGATCGCGCGAAGGCCGGCGACAAAGTTGTTTTTACTGGCACTCTGATTGTGATTCCTGATGTCACGCAGCTTGGTCTACCTGGAGTCAAGCCCGAAGCCACGCGTGAGGGCCGCAATGCTCCACGAAGTGCCGAAGGTCTCACTTCAGGCGTGTCTGGTCTTAAGGCGCTCGGTGTTCGCGATCTCACATATCGCCTTGCCTTCCTGGCGTGCATGGTCAGCTCGGCTGATGCAAAGGATGCTGGCAAGGCCGACGTTCGTGGCGATGGTGATCAAGGCGACGAAGAGCAAGAAGAGTTTTTGAACGCCTTGACACAGGACGAAGTTGATGAGCTGAAAACTATGGTACACTCCGACCGAGTATACGCTAATTTGGTTGACTCCATTGCGCCGTCCATCTGGGGCCATGAGATTATTAAGAAAGGCATATTGCTGCAACTGATGGGCGGTGTACACAAGGTTACACCTGACGGCATTCATCTTCGTGGCGATATCAATATTTGCATCGTCGGCGACCCATCGACCTCGAAATCGCAGTTTTTGAAGTATGTTTGCAGTATACTACCGCGTACTGTGTATACGTCCGGCAAAGCATCGTCCGCGGCCGGTCTGACGGCTGCGGTAGTGAAAGACGAAGAAACTGGCGAATTTACAATCGAGGCAGGCGCTCTTATGTTGGCTGACAATGGCATTTGTGCGATTGATGAATTTGACAAGATGGACATCTCTGACCAGGTTGCTATTCACGAGGCTATGGAGCAGCAGACTATTTCGATCGCGAAGGCGGGTATTCATGCTACATTAAACGCGCGAACTTCCATTCTTGCGGCAGCGAATCCTGTTGGAGGACGATATAATCGGAAATCGTCCTTGCGTGCAAATATTAACATGTCCGCGCCAATCATGTCCCGGTTTGATCTTTTCTTTGTCGTCTTGGACGAGTGCAATGAGCGCATTGATTCGCAGCTGGCATCGCATATTATTGATATCCACAGAATGCGGGATGAGGCAATTACACCGCCGTTTTCGACCGAGCAATTACAGCGATATATTCGATACGCGAGGACATTTAAGCCCAAGATGACGAAGGAGGCGCGCGATTTCATGATTGAGAAATACAAAGAACTTCGAGCGGACGACGCACAGGGCTTGGGAAGGAACTCTTATCGCATTACGGTAAGACAACTCGAGTCAATGATTCGACTCTGCGAGGCAATCGCTCGCGCGAATTGCGTTGATGAAATCACGCCGGCTTTTGTGCGTGAGGCATATAACTTGCTGCGCCAGTCAATCATCCATGTCGAGAAGGACGATGTTGACGTGGATGATGACGAGAACGATGGCAGCAACAACGTTGATGAAATCGAAAGTGATCGGAGAATGCAGGATATTCAAAATGCCAAGCAAGAAAGCCTACAGAGAGAGGAAGCGGCCAACAGGAAGCAGAAACAGAAAATCAGCTATGATCGATATGTCGCAATTGTAAACATGCTTGTTCGTCGAATCAGCCAGGCCGAAGGCGAAGGTCGCGAGGGCGTGTCTTTAGAGGAACTAACGCAATTCTACCTCGAGCTCCGTGAGGACGACATACAAACCGAGGAAGAGTTCATTGCCGAACGCGACCTTGTGCGGAAAGTTGTCAAGAAAATGGAAAAGAATAGTATATTGATGAGCTTGAGAGGCGAAGGATTTCCGGATGAAAATGGCCATGCCATGGAGACTACGCTGTACGTCGTGCACCCGAACTGTGCAATTGACGATCAGGCGTTGGAGGAAATATAATTAGGATCTTTTTATTTAATTCTTTTTTGCTCGTTTGCTCTTTGCAGTGTTTGAATTATTGTGTCATGGTTTACTAAAGATGCGGGTCATAGGGATTTGAGGTGTTTGATTATGTACTGTGTTTGATAAGTTTGTTTCATAGGAATGTATTCGATTCAGGCAGATCATATTGTCGAAAGTAAAGACACAGGACCTCTCATATCTGAAAATAGTGGTACCGTTAAGCTGAAACTCCATGATTCTACGACGGGAGGCCGGGAGCACCCGCGTCGTAAACGCATGTCAATTTCGACAATAGGAAAACGTCAAAGTGAAAGAAAGGTAGATCGATACATCTGACCGGCAAACAGCGCAAACCACTTGTCATGATAGCAAGGGCAACGTCTGTCCAATTTTTTATTTCTCCAGAAACATTAACCGACCTGGCTTACACAAGCACAAGAAATTCGTCTGACTCAAATAAAAACTGATTTGTGTCACAGCATGATGATGTATTCATAGAACCGTCCAGCGGGCATTAAAGAGAGAACCATACCATATGTACAAAATGAACTGGTAGTCATTGATAAATACAAGAACAAGGAATTTGACCAGTAGCTCGTTGCGCTCGCCGTCTGTTTTCTTTGAGCCAGTAATCGCGCCTGTAGACTTCCCAAGCTTCGCGAAAGTCGGGAGAAAATGCCTTCGGCAGCATCACAATCTTAACTTGGTTTCCTCCAGGTGGTGTATAGTGCAAGGCATAATAATGCTGGAATGGAAGGGTGGCGGGAGTGGGGGCGAATAGCTGTGAAGGCTGTAAAGTGGAAGAAGACGACGAGTGCGGTGTGCGTGATTTTAGAGAAGGAGCGGAGGGATCAGAAACAGATGACCTCCGTCGTGGGCGTGTTGCTGACGAGGATGCAGAAGACGACGACCTGCGAGTGCGTACCGTCGGAGTTGTGGTGGCATTCTTTGGCTGCGTAGTAATTTGACGATGCCAGACCCAATAGAATGCAAGTCTAGCTTGCCTCGTTGCAGTCGCAAGGACCATGCGAGATGTTACCGAATCCTCCGTCGTCACCAGTCGTAGATTGAACTGCCGAAGACCTTTATTCGATGACGGCAAGAACCTCCTCGGTGCCACAAACGCGGAGTCGTATAAGCCGGACATGTAGAACATCGCAAACGTCACTACACCAACCGCAAGTCCAAGTTTGTGAGCCATATGAACCGCACCATAAACAGATGGCGGGAATATGAAAACGGCATGGTAGAAATATGCGGTCCAAAGAAACAGCAATGCGCAAAAGAGTGCGTAGCGCGCACGACGCGCGCGGAGCTCGGAGTACTGAGATCGCAGGGATTCCTCCAGAATGAGCATGTTTCGGTAGATTTGTCCCGGCGCGGACGGGATCGCGTCCATGGCTTTAATGCTTTGTTTCGCCCCACGACGCCTCGTTCTAGCCTGACATAACAGAGTTGATTATCGAAAGTGGTGATATGACTGACTAGTTTATGGTAACCGGGTGGGCAATATTATGTCGACAGGACATCGTGCGGCGCAGCCGGAGTGGTGGGTTTTGTGTGTTATGTTTACCAACTGCACATTAAGAGGAACAACAAAAAGCCAGCAGAGGGAAACAAACTTACCAACAGTATTAAAATTCCTTTCCCGCCGTAATGTCGGACCGTGAAACGTCCTCGGCGGACGATTTGTCGCTACCGAAGGGTTGGTTATCTCCTCTGGTTAATAGCGCAGACGATGCGCTTGCTGACATGGTGTTTTAATTTGCGGCTAACAATCTCTCAACAGCTACCGTCCAAAAGATCGTGTCCGAAATTGTCCCGCCTGACCTCGCATTTTCTCGTGATGCGCGTGATGCGTTGATTGAATGTTGCGTTGAGTTCATCGGCTTGATTTCGACACAGGCGAACGAAATCGCAGAAGGCGAAGCGAAGAAGACAATTGCGTCTGATCATGTCATCAGAGCATTACAGGAGCTCGGGTTTTCAGACTACATCGAGCCTATCAAGGAGGTTATTCTAGAGCACAAGGAGTCTCAAAAGGTAAATTTCCCCATGTGATATCCGCGGTATATGCGTAAGAAGTTGTTGAACTGCATGTCGAGCTAACCATTATGCTTAGCACGGGCGAGAACGCAAAGTTGGCAAATTCGAGGCCAGCGGCATGACGGAAGAAGAGCTTTTACGAAAGCAAGAGGAGCTTTTTGGTCTTGCGAGATCGAAGCTGAATCAGAGCTCTTAAGAAGCTCGTATCGAAGAAGATACCTGTATATATAAAAGAGAGTTGGCTGCAGGCTGTACACAAGTTGAAGTTTCGGATATTCTGGCGGTTTGGGAATGGAATTATTTTGTACCTTTCGGTTGGCATGGTGTTTGTTTTGTTCTAAGCACTCTCTTGTTTGTACGTTTAGGATGTATTTTGTGTATGTGACAAAAGTGACCTAGATCTGAATATGGTGTTTGTGCTGTAATTTCAAGGTAGTAGTTAGTTCGACACTCTTGCGAACCAAGCAATCGTTCAGGCATTGTCAGCCAACGTCGATACACCATAGAGCATCCAAGTTGTCGGTGACTGAGCCGTCCATGTCCGTGATCTTGATTGGCGGGCGGACTAAGGAAGAAAGTAGTGAACATTTGATTAGTGACAACTGTGGCTCGGACACACGCGCCACACGCCCCTGGGTGCCCACACGATATCCTGACCGTTTATTATTATTTGACCACCTTGTGATCAGGAATGACGTGCGGGTCTCCACACCCGCCGTCACCGAGTCAGAAATCTCCTTATTTCTGCCCAGAACCGCCGCGGACGATCGCTGTCGTCATCGTGAAGTGCACGTATAAGTTCTCGTTTGTTCCTGATCTTGTCTGCGCTTATATTTTCTGCTTCCAATTGTGTTTTTGCATCCCCGCTCTGATCTGAGCGATATCCATTACTACATACAGTACATTTTCATTCTCAGTGTCTAGTTTCATTATACCCTTCTCTTCGACAATGCGACAGGTTTGTGTTGGTTTTCATAGCTACGATGATATTGCTCCCGTCAACTGATCTGAATACGTGCAGAGCACAGTCTTCTACAAGGGCTCAAACGACGACTTTGAAATCTTCCTTGACTCTCCCGACGCCCTAAAGAAGTTCCGCCGCGACCCAGATGGTACCCCATTAGTTGATGTCGTCAGCATCTTCAAGATCTACGTGACCCACAAAGCCGGCAGCCAAGGCATTGCCAGTGAGGCATCACGCGGAACCCTCGAGAACGAGTTTGGATCAAAGGACGTCGAAGTCGCTCTCAAGACTATACTATTACGTGGAGAGTTCCAGGAACAGAAGTACGACGGTCGCAATTATGACGCCCCCATCGATGCAATCGGTGCTGGGATGGGAAATTAATCTTTTACGATGTTTGCGCTAGCATTTAGTTTGCTGTAGCGTGTTGACGTTGTATTATTAAAAAGAAATACTATCATTTATTTTTTTTGACTGGATATGTGTGAAGATTAACATACAGCAGAACACAAACTCGAGGACCCGAATCGTTCCTCAATCTAAAAATATAATGGCGACCCAACTCGACCTACTACGCAGAAGCAGCGCCTGCACCATCCCATAGCATAGACAACTTTGACATTGACGATATCCGCCCAAAAGTTGTCGGCCCGGCATCGGCTTCTCTACGCCGAAAGTTACCAGAAATGCGTCTTACAATCCTCCTCGCCCTGGATCCCCCGTGAGAATTTCGTCTCAGAGAACTTGCCGCAACGTGGCTGCTGTTGCCGACGTCGTCGCTGTTGTCCCTCGGTCCATGGCATTCATCGCCCGCAAAACAGTCCCCTTGCTTTCCGTGACCATCTGTCGGCAAAGTTTCTCGGAGGGATGCACGTGGCAGTATACCGCGACTCCATAAGTAACCAATTGCACTTTCTATGTGAACACGATCATGAAGCTTCACCGTAACTTTCACGACTCTATCATGCTCCTCGTCCACGCGACTACCATCTTCGATGCAGCTCGGTATCGTCGAAAATGACATAGGGGAGCCAGGTCCGTCGCTTCCTCCTCGAGACATCTTGCAGTTGATCGTGGATGTCAGCGAGGCCGAAACACGTGCAGATTCGCCGAGAGCATCGATGGAGTTCTTATTTTCAGGAGTTGAGAAATGATTGATATCGATCATGACCTTCCCGGTCATGCCTCCGTAATCTGCACCAGTACTAGTACCACCACTGAAAACTCGCTGTTTCCCTCTTCTCTGCTGCTTATAGCGAGGAAGCTCATGTTGTTGTTGCTGCTGATGCTCCGGCCGAAGGGGCACCGGTGCAGTATACACTCTGACGGTTTGAATGTTTCCTGGTACGGTACATCTTGGTCCCGCGGCACCCATACTCGACATGGCAAATGAAGAGATATCGTACCCATCGCCTCCACAAGCGCAAATCTGTGTCGCAAGATGATCCACCCAGAGGGCTTTCTCCGTACCATTCATCGCTGTCAACAAAACTTCGTATATTCCGAATTGATGCTCAAAATTAATTCGCCACGACCCACAAAACTGCGATCTCAAACGTCCGTTATAAATGTTCCTATTGTCGTCATCGACCGCGTCCGTTGTTGTAGTTTGATCGCCGTTATCGTCATCGTTGTCCGAAGCGCGAAGCCTAGCACAGCTTAGCGGAATCATAAATTTTACGACGTATCGATCCGGTTTCTCAATGGCCGCGAGCACGAGATAAGACTTGAACAAAAACGCCCCAAAATACTGCGCCCGAAAGTTCTCGTCGTCGGATAAAATCCAGCTTCCATGCAAAGCACCACATAGCAGCGCTCTCCCGAGATATTCGGGTGGAAAAGGTACCGAGGAGAACGACTGGAATAGCGCACTCTCGTTATTGGCCTCAAACGACAAACGACGCCAGAGATCTCGAGAGTTGACCTTCGCATTGCGTGCACAGCTCCCTTGCCAAGCGTCAAGACGGCAAAGACTAGCCTTGACTATCGCCAGACTCTCCTCCAATGAATCGCGACTCTCAGCAGAATCTTCACGGCTTACATTTCGGCACAGTTCCTCTAATAGCAAGCGATATTTCATAATCCGGGTTGTAGGCTACGTACCACGTTAGCTCCGTTCAGGTTCGGGAAAAAGACTGACAAAGAAAACATACCCATATAGCAAGTGAGGGCAATGACAAGTCAGCATGCCGATCCCGCGATTGGGTTGCCATAGCCAAATTCTGCGTGGCACAAGCCCACGTCCGCTGCCATCGATAATCCTTCGTCTCCTCCGCAAAGCCTTTCAAAACCTCGATCACGCTATCGTAATTGACGCAGTACTGCTCGTATAGCGCGATTTGGCGAGCCTTTTGGGAAATGATGTTGCCCACCGTGCTAGCAACGACCGGTGACAATACGTCAACTGCGGGACGAGTCCATTTTGGTATTTCTTTCCTGGAAAAGGGCAGCACACGAAGCGTGCCACTTTTAGATGCGATGCGTTCGCCATCAGATAGAGTGCTGACTGCGGGAAGTGAGTTAAGGCAATCTCCAGGAGTTGGTTGCCGAAATACGTTGCTCGGTGGCACCCCTGCATACGCACTGCTCGGAGCAAATAATGTTGGATATGTGGCATAGAGAAGTGTCAGTATTTCATGGTGGAACTCGAGGAGTTCGCGGGCGCTGTCGTGCAACTCTGCCGTGACATCTGAACATCCTGCTGCACTAGCGGTTTCGAAGTAGCCCTGATAGCAGCAATACATAGTCAGTCTCACTTGTTGGCAAGCACGTACAAAATCATATGCAAATGTAATACATTTACCAAGATGCGCAGACCACTCAAATATGCTTCTTCGCTCGTTATAAACTCCTCCAGGCACATCTTGCGACGCTGCGCGCGACGCGATGCAGTGTCTTCATAGTCAGTTCGCACCATGCCTTGTCCATCCGCACTACTACCGAGAGAGACAGCAGAACCGTAGTCTGAAATGACACCCCGAATGAGCTTCATATTTGACGTCACACTGCTAGTGCTTCCACTTAAAGTAGATTTCAAGTCTGCCAAGTCGTCCTCCTCCGCATCAGAGTCAGTGCAGGTTATGCCCGGCGTAAAGTCCGATGAACAAGATAAAGAAACTATATCACATAGTTCTGACGGCCCGACTGGAAGAATGCCATGTTCGACAGTGTAGCTACTGAGAAGCGGTCGAATACCAGCAGCGAATCCAACGGGCGTTGTAGCAGACTCACCGGAGTTTTCCGATTGCTCGATCCGAAAGCCAAGCAGCCTTGCAGCCAACATCGCTAAATATATAGCATTTAAAAACTAATAATATAATGGCAGCATTGTTTGCAAAATGTCGTAGGTTTGGGAGATGTGTCCCGGCTATAAAATCGCGGATGTCGGGCGGGCCGTTTCGCAATCTGGCCGATCGGTCTAGATGACTTGCTCGGCCACATCACAATTTTTTTCTGGTTTTTCAGTCCTCATGTACTCTCTTGCGCTCGTCCTTATTCTGGTATAATCGCTGCTCGGTTTCGGCGCGCATAGTCTTAAGGTCGTCCATTTGACGTTGTCGTTCGCTTTCGTCCTTGCTAAACTTGTAAAACCCGGTTCCGAGATCTCGCAATTCCTTGTCTGCGTCGTAATGCACGTCAAGGCCAATTGAATCGTCACGATCGATAATTTCGCGCATCGCACTTTCATTGCCTTTGAACGCTTGGTGTTGGATCAAGTCGCCGTAGATAAGGTTGGTCGGACGCTGGGCTTTGGCGGCTGCTTCCGCAGCGTGGTCTAATTCGGCAAGTTTGGGAAGAAGATACTTGGATACGGTTCGCGTGCGACCAAACTCATCGACATACTCCACCATCTTATGATTGTCGCTCTCACGAGTGCCGGCTTGCTCCAACAAGCCGTTGTCGACTTCATCCTCGCTGCTCTCCGATTCTGAGTGAATAGATATAAGATCGACATCTAGCGCAGAGTCGCGCACGTCGCGGATTTTGCCCCTTTTTATGGCTCTATACCGTTTTGCCTTGAGCTCGAGGGACGCAGTTACCGCGTCCCAGCTCTTCTTCGACCCAGCCTGTTCCTCGGCATGCGCTACCCTGTCCTTCGCGTCCCGAGAGCGTACTCCTTTATTCTCGCCTTTAGCCTTATCGCTAGTGCCGATGTCGCCATCTTTCCGCCATGTCCGTCGCTTGACGCGTTTATTGCTGTCGGTAGCACCATGCTCGTCTGGTGTCGTCGAGCTGATGTTGTTTTCTGTCGTCGCTTGCTTGGACTTGCCGATAACTTGCCGCTCGCGTAAGAATTGCTCACGCAGTGCTGCAAGTTCGTTTGTTAATCCAGCCGAAGACGATGAGGAGACGACGATCTCCTTCCTCCTCGTCTTGGCTTTGTCTATTGCTGGTTTGTAAAGCGACATTCTGTGATGTTCTAAATTTGGATTGAATTTCTCGGTGCTGAGAGAAAACAACCTATAGATCAGATGAGGCGCGCGCCACAACGGCTGTGCAGCGCCGCACACGCCGCACGTGGCTCGGGCCGACGTTTACTCCCATTTGTAATCTTGTCATCGTTGTTCTTCTCGAAGGACCTGCTTGTTCCTCGCCGTTCTCTTATATATACCCATCGATGTGGGTCTTGGTTTTGGGGCCATTTTGTACTCAGTAATTAGCACCATTTGCATTTGAGGATGGCGGACGACGATATCTGCTTTCTCGTATCCCATGCCGGCGCGCACTACGACCTGACGTTGCCGCGCGCATCCACATTATATGATCTCCAGTCCGAACTGGAGATCCTGACCGACGTGCCACCGACCTACCAGAAACTTTTCATCCCCAAACATGGCACGGCCAAGCCAGAAGACGCCGAGAAGCTTTTATCGGATTTCTTTCCTCCATCCGCTGGCAGTCTCAGCAAGCCGACGAAGCTCATGCTTATAGGCACCAAGCCGGCACTGGCTGATGTTATCAAGACACTTGCGCCGGTTTCTGCTGCTCGACGTCGGCCGCGGTTCGTGTTTGATCCGAATAAAGCCAGCGGTGCGAAGCGAGACTTGTCACCGGAAAGTTCGCAGTATACCTTTCACAAGCTCATTCCACTTCCGTTCTTACCCAACCCCGAGCGGTCGCTGGAATTCCTTCAGCGCCTGAAAGATGATCGAGGCGTGCGTGCCGTCATGGTCAAATACAAATGGTCTGTCCCCGTGTTGACAGAAATGGACCCGGCGTCGAACACGACCAGAGAGAGCAAGACTCTGGGCCTGAACAGAAACATGGGCGAGGTCATAGAGCTGCGACTGCGAACTGACAGCTATGACGGATGGCGCGATTAC
Source organism: Lipomyces sp. NRRL Y-27488 (assembly GCA_030556275.1). Lineage (NCBI taxonomy): Eukaryota > Fungi > Ascomycota > Lipomycetes > Lipomycetales > Lipomycetaceae > Lipomyces > Lipomyces sp. NRRL Y-27488. Next base: position 11,596 of record JAKTPS010000049.1, read on the forward strand.
AACACTGTTCGGAAGACTCTTTGCCATGAGCTTGCGCACAACGTTCATTCGCCGGGTCATCCTCCGGCATTTTGGGAACTGACCAAGAAATTGGAACGAGAAGTCGTTGAACTTGATCCCTTTAACAAGCGCAGTGCGCACAAGCTCTCAAACCAGGAGTTCTACCAGCCGGCGGAGCCGGTTGGTGAGGACGAGGATTATCAGGACGGCGGTGGTTGGCAGGGCGGTGCTTTTGTTCTTGGAAGTGGTGAGAGCGGGCCCACGAGCGGGGTGTCAACAACTACATCAGATGAAGCGAGACGGATGACGCCACGCGAGCTTATGCTGAGGGCGGCCGAGGCGCGAATGAATAGGAAGCACGGTCAGCCTGAGAGAAAGTAATGGAGCTGCATCTTTTTTTGGTTGTGTTGGTGTAATGGCCCATACGTTTGTATGTACGTAATATTTTTTGTTAATTGGGGTGTTTCGGTTGGACATCGGGAGTTATTGTTAATAGTTGCTGCAAGATTAATTTCCATATAGTTATATAAACATGCATTTATCACGAATATAGTACAAAAATTAGAGAGCATCAAGTCTGTCATCTATCTCTTGAGGGCTCAACTTGCGGAACCGAGGGCCCTGCGCGCCCTTGACTCCCTCGAAACCCAACAAATGATCTGATGTCGGTCCGATGATGCTGATCTCGACAGTATCTCCGCTCATTTCGCCCTCAATCGACTCCTTCAATGTCAAAAGCGCGATATGGATCGCGTCCTCGAGCTCCAGGTCCTCGGTCCATCGCTTTTCCAAGAACGTCTTCGCTGAGGTGCTGCCCTTACCGATCGCGGTCGCGAGCCACGGGAAGTACGTCCCCGACGGATCGACCTGGTAGAGCGAGAATCCGTTGTCGGCATCGTGTCCGCCGACAAGGACAGACACACCGTAGGGCCGCACGCCGCCAGACTGCGTCGCCTCCTGCATCGTGCGGGCGACGTCCTGGACCAAAATCCGCGTGGGCGGGTATTCGTTGTAGATGCGCTTGTAGTTTGTGTGCGACGACTTGCGGGCCTTGTCAACAAGAACACGGAAGTCAGGACCCATGCCGCTGTATACCATGCCGATGTCAGGGGTGATGTTTGCGATCTTTTCCAGTGAGGATGATTCTATGAGGTCCGATGCGGACTTCTTCTCCGTAGCAAGGACGATGCCGTTGGACGCTATTCATCATCGTGATCCCATCAGCTGTCGCTCAGATATAGAAACAGCAACTATTTCAACTCATACCTTTAATTCCAAGAGAAGTGACACCCTGGTTAACAGCCTGGAAGGCATATTCAATTTGCACAAGCTTGCCGCTGTACATAATCATGTCAGCCGGTTCTCGTTGCCATATCACAGCTAGGATCCAAACTCCAGGCCAGCCAAGTGGTCACATCAACAAGTAATAAAATGGCCCTACCTTGGCGAGAAAGTTGTAAGCGAAAACGAGTATCGATCAGCCATGGCGTTGTGTGTGCTGAGTGCTGGTTAGAGAGTGGGTGAACGGTTCGGTTGCGTAATCGGCCACAAGGTCGTGAGAATCCTATGGCTTTCAAGTATACTTAAAATATATACTATCAAATGGATTTGCAGCTAAAAGATACAATGGGAGACAATGTCTGAACAGCGCTGTGACGATGAGGGGGAGCGAGCGACGCGCTGCAATATTGTATTCTACGAAGTTGATAGAACACACTGGATGATCGATTTCGACATCGCTTCAGCCGCGCGCGCCTCTTGGTCGCCAAACTTACAACCCATAACGTGAGAAACACAGCTCTCTTGAATTTTGAATTGTAACATAGTTCACTCTACAATATCAGGAACAGATATGAGTTTGTGTAAAGATATCTCGCTACCCACTGTCTTAACCTAGCGTATCCTTCAAACCGGTTCGATACAATCAACTCTCCAAAAAGAAGAGGATCGTATGAATCCCGTCCAAAGAAAAATAAGCAGCTCAACAGGAAAGAATATGTAAAGGTAGAGATGTAGCTCTTCGCGCAATGACTAGCTGTCAAGTCATTGTTAAGAAAGGAAACGCAAGTAAAAACCCGCGCTTAAATCCCTTCCCTTGGTCAAGAAAGACCTCGGGATAACAAGCCAGCTTAAGTATACGCAGAATAAAAATGGCAGCAAAAATATGCCAACATATAGCAAGACAAAACAGACAGCCCGCCCAAGTCTGTCCTGACACCGCAGGGATAAAGTCCAGAGTAGCAGTCCAAAAAAGCAATCCACAGACTGTCCTTGACAACTAAAACGAAAGTCACAATGAATATCACGACTAACAGTATGTAGCAAAATCATTTATTCTAGCTATTAGTTCATGTATATCGGAACATCCTCGTCGTGGTCCATTGGTGCTCGACATCCACCGAATGCCTTAGGAGAACTAAAACCAGGAACACCATAACCAGACGAGTGCAATTAAACATAACAAAATGGTAAATAGAAAAATATCAATGCAGAAGGAAAGACAATCCACAGAGATACAGAATTGGTAACGTGCAAAGCCCTTCAGGACTTGGAGTGATTTGAAATGAAGAGAGGAATGGAAAAAAAATTCTGGTGAATTTGAGGGCCCCAAAGTCCCGGGTAAATGCCAAAAATGACGGTTTATATCTTGTAGCGCTGCCGCATTTATACATTTCGACCCTGACCAATTCATGTCCGTGGAGACACATTTGACACCAAACTACATGGACAATTTGCTACTATTTACTATTTACTATTTACTTATTAAGAGGTAGATATGTTTTGTGATTTTTCAACCTACTTGATCAATATTGAACCACGAAATAAGCCAAAAAGTGCAATACAATACCCTTAAACTTATTGTATATAAGCAAAACCGCTGTAAGTATTAGCCCTAAGGCTCCAAATATTTGGCTAAACACTGAAAACAACTTGGACTATCTCTCGCTAAATTTTGATTTTTTCAGAAATCGGCAATAGTTTAGTGGCTAGAATTTCCGCCTGTCAAGTTGTGCGTAGCAACAGCACGCGGGGGACCGGGGTTCAATTCCCCGTTGCCGAGTTTTTTTTTTTCTTTTCATTTTTTTACACATAAGGGAAATGTTTTTCCTGTTGTTCAAAATAAAAGGGATTAATTATTAAAGTGCATCTGGTGTGCTCGTCCATGCTGGGCATGTATAAAACGACATGGTGAAGGACTGTCTATGTTCACAAATTTCTAATTCGATTCTTGTGTCGATACGTAATTCGCCAGACTTCCCTGTCCCCTCCAGCTAGCTTTGGGATCAGCCTTCCGTCCGTCCGCGGCTGGTTCCAGATGTGGCGGGCCGTAACCTCCGCCGCCGGGGGTCTGGATGATGACACGCTCTCCGGCCGCCATCGAGGCCGTGTTCTTGCCGCCGAGGTTGATGACGCGCTCTATCTTGCCGCCCTTGCCGTCGTCGATCCGGCGCACCCAGAGATTGACACCGCAGGCGGCCTCGTCGCCGCCGGCGAGCCCGTAGGGGTGGTACACACGGCGCTCGGACAGGATCGAGCACTGGACGGGCACGCGGAACTCGATGTCGCGCACGACGCCGTCGCCGCCGCGGTACTGGCCCGCGCCGCCGGAGCCGTGCCGGATGGCGAACTCGCGCAGGATGACGGGGTACCGGCGCTCGAAGATCTCGGCGTCGGTGATGCGCGTGTTTGTCATGTGTGTGTGCACGCCGGATGTGCCATGCCACGACGGGCCGGCACCGCTGCCGCCCGCGATCGTTTCGTAGTAGCCCCAGCCGCGGACCTGGTCAGCCTGGCCCTCGATTTTCCCGCCGATGCCGAACGTGAGGTTGTTGCAGTCGCCCTGGGACGCGGCGCAGGCCTCGAACACGCGGAAGATGACGTCGGTGACGCGCTGGCTCGTGAGAACATTGCCTCCGACGACGGCTGCTGCTGCAGACGGGCTCAGGAACGAGTCCTTAGGGATCACGACGCGCACAGGTTTGAGGCAGCCCTGATTAAGCGGGATGTCTTCCGTGATCAGGCAGCGCAGGCAGTAGATGATTGCACTGTAGGTCACCGCCTCGGGCGCGTTTGTGTTGCCGTAGACCTCCGGCCCGGTGCCGGTAAAGTCAAACACGGCTGTGCCGTCGACGGCGTCAATGTTGATCGTCAGGCATATCGGCGAGCCGTCGTCCATGTAGTCCACGGCCGTCAGCGCCTTCCCTTCGAACCGCTTGCTGACACTCTTGAGCAGGCTCTTGACGGACAGCTCCGCGTTCTTCTGGATCGCGACCATGTAGAACTGCACCACGTCCTCGCCATACTCGTCTATCAGCGCGTCAATCAAGTTGATGCCCTTCTGGTTCGCGGCGACCTGGGCCTTCAAATCGTTAATATTGTCGGGCAGGCACCGCGTACCGGAGCAGCCCGGGTACTGTGCCGGCTCGACGAGGAGCAGCTGCGTTATGCGGTCCTCATCAAAGTGGCCCTCGGACACGAGCTTCTCGCTCAGGATCGCCGCGCCCTCCTGGTAGAGCTCGCGCGAGTTCGGCGGCATTGACCCCGGCAGGATGCCGCCGATGTCGGCGTGGTGCGCGCGCGAGGCGACGTAGAACACGATCTTGTCGCCGTGGAAGGCGGGCGTGATGACCGTGATGTCAGGCAGGTGGGTGCCGCCGGTGGTCGGGTGGTTCGACACGAGCACGTCGCCTTTCTTGAGCCGGCCGCGCCACATCGCGGCCTGGGTCCGCACCGCGGTCGACATCGAGCCGAGGTGCACGGGCAGGTGAGGGGCGTTCGCGACGAGGCCGCCGTCGGCGTCGAACAGCGCGCAGGAGTAGTCGAGCCGCTCCTTGACGTTCGTCGACACGCTTGTCTTCTGCAGCGCGCGGCCCATCTGCTCCGCGATGGCCATGAACCGGTGACCGAAGATGGATAGCGTGATCGGGTCGATCTGGTCAGTCGACGCGGACTTCTTACCCGCGTCCTCGCCGATGTTGATGACGACGTGGGTTTTCAGTATGACCGCGGCCGTCTTTGGCGGCACGACGATCGTCTGCGTGCCGTCCGCCAGAATGGCCGGGCCGGGGATCTTTTCGCTGACAGCGAGGTCCTCAATCTTATACACAGGGGTTTTGACCCGGCCGCCTTGAAAGTAAACCTGCTTCGTAAACACCGCCTTGCTGGGATCGACAGGGACAGGTATGAGCGTTTTCAGTTGCTCGTCGACGCTCTGCTCGGTCAGCTGGAAGGCTCTACCGATTCCACGCACGCGGACGTCGTCGACGATGACGTCGCGGTCCGGCAGGATGAACCCAAACTCCTGCCGGTGGTGCTCGACGAACGGCGCCTTGAAGTCCCATCCGTCCGCAGGCTTGATGATCATGAGCGCGGACTCGGTGCCCTGGTACCGCATGTTCAGGTAGAGCTCAAACTCGATGTGTTCGTCCGCAAACCCTTGACGGTGCAGCGACGCGGCCGCCTTCTTCTCGAGCACAGCGAACCGGTCGGCAAAGACAGCTTCCGTGTCGACGCCGAACGCGAGCGAGCTCGGCTCCTGCACCTCCTGGACGACGTCGGCCAAGGCCATGCCGTACGCGGACAGGATCGACGAGTACTTGTGGACGAGGATCTGTGAGATCCCGAGCGCCTCCGCAATCGCGACCGCGTGCTGGCCGCCCGCGCCGCCGAACGTCGCGAGCCGGTGCTTGGACGTATCGTAGCCCTTGGCCTCTGTGAGTGCGCGGATGGGCCGGATCATGGTCTCGTCCGCGACGTTGATAAACCCGAAGGCGACCTCGTCAACGGTCATCTGGCTCGATGGGCCGAGCTCGGCGTTGATCGTCGCAGTCAGTTCGGCAAACAACTTCTCGGACGCGTTGATGTCAAGGCCCTCGTCTTCGCGAGGCCCGAAGATTTTTGGAAAAAACTCGGGAACGAGACGTCCGAGAAGCAAGTTCGCGTCCGTAACTGTCAGTGGACCACCCTTTCTATCCTGGCGTGTCAGTCTTCACAAGAATTCATGAAACCTAAAAAAACAAACAAAAAATAGAAAGAATAAATAAAAAGGATTGGTATGCCTACCGGTAACACGCGGGACCGGGATGGGCGCTCGCGCTTTCGGGACCGACAACAAAGAGCCCGTTCCGCCAGAACAGCCGGCTGCCGCCGCCGGCCGCGACGGTGTTGATGTCGAGCTGCGGGCTCTGGATCGTGACGCCGGCGGTCGTGGTCTCAAACACATGCGCGTACCGGCCGTCGCCGTAGCGGGACACGTCCGTCGACGTGCCGCCCATGTCGAAGCCAATGACGGGCACGCGCGCGCGCGCGTCGTACGACGTGAGCGCGTACCCGACGACGCCGCCGGCAGGGCCGGACAGGATTGCGCGCAGGCCCGAGAACGCGGCGACGTCGACAAGGCCGCCATCGGACTGCATGAACTCGCAGCGCGTGCCTGTACCGCCGAGCGCCTCGGCCGTGCCGAGGCCGCCGCGGAAGCCGGTCGCAAACCCGGCGATGTACTTCTTGATCTCCGGCGTGAGGTACGCGTCAGCCGTCGCACTCGTCGCGCGCGGCACAAGCTTGATCATCGGCATGAGCTCGCTCGAGAGCGAGATGTGAGTGAATCCGATCGTGCGCGCGACCGCGCCGACGAGCCGTTCGTGGTCCGGAAACGTGTAGGAGTGCGTGAGGCTGACGGCCAGACTGCGGAAGCCGTCGTCGAAGAGAGCCTGGAGCGCACCCGCGATCTGGCGCTCGTCCGGCGTCTTCAGCACGCGCACGACCTCGCCCGATAGGCCGACCTGGAGGGCCGGGTCGGCCGAGAGGTCCGTCGTTTTGAACTTTTCCGGGTGCTCGGTGTAGTCCTCGAGTGTGACGCGCTCGTCGATCTCGACGACGCGCTGGTAGAGCACCTCGGGCTTGTGGATGGCAATGTCAAAGATCTTGGGCCGGCTCTGGTTGCCGATCACGAGGCAGTCGCGGAATCCCTTGGTGGTCACGAGCGCGCACTTCTCGCCCTTGCGCTCGAGTAGCGCGTTCGTCGCGACGGTCGTTCCCATTCGTATCTGTTCATGGCAAGACGTTAGCTTGGCTCCAGGCATGCCCGTTGCTCGTGCACTGACCGATTCTGATTCGAATTAAAGGTTAGTCTTTAGCCAACCGCGACAAAGAAGAGCACAGGGCGACGCAGACATACCAATAAGGGACGTGTCAAGCTTCTCGTGCCGGCCAATCTCCAGCCCGGTGTAGATCTCGAGCACACGGCGGATCGCTTCTCTCGGCGCGTCGTCATAATTCTGCGGGTCGACCGAGAGCAGCTTGATCACGACATCGGGGCGGTCTGGGTGCGACCCGATGCAGTCGGTGAACGTCCCGCCTCTCTGTGGTCACATATCCAAACAGTCAGCTTCTATGGGACTCGTCTATTTTGTCAAACACGCTCGTGCTGTGTCAGAGGATACGCACATCGATTGCAATCTTGATGCCTCCGGTAACCGGCTTCGGTTCACTGGTCGATTCGCTCGTCGTCATGGCTGCACATGTGCTGAGTACACTCACAATAGAGCAAGTATCTCTACGTTGAGGTAGCAGCCGAACTGATCCAAGGGGCGCCGACTGTGGAGTTTCTACGGAGCTGGGTTCGTGGGGTGACGACAGAGGTCAAAGCTACAATTATGATTTCTGGTTGGGAGTAATTTTGGTTATTGCGCACATACACACAGAACGTATTCGCGACTGTGCTTGCCAACAGCGTGTATGCTAATTTTTTACAACAACTCTGACTATATTTTTTTTACATCTAGTTTCAACGGCGCGACTTATATTCTCTCGACATAAATTTCGTACTGAAGCTGCGTTCTGCGCAGAAGGGACAGCAAAGCAAGGTGATATGATTGTGTGCTGAAAGTGCATACCTAGCGCATCTCTCGTTGTTCGTCTGTCGTTGTCGTGGCTAGACGTGATCGTGTCTGGCACTGTCCTCGAATGCCTAGGTACCCCCGAAAAGAAAGAAGGGAGTATGTCAACAAAAAAGTAACCGATGTCAGTAACGATACATCGGTGAAGGATGCTAAACAACGTACAAGTACCGTTGGTCTCACCTCTGTCGTCATTGTCGTCGTCGTTGCTGGGCGTGAGGAAGTCGGTCGGTGTCATCGAAGAGGCCTAGATACTCCTAAAAATAAGAAAAAGTGAGTATGCCACGCAAATACTCAGTGAGAAGGAGCGCAACACAGGTGGGCGTGCTCATCATCACCGCGGACCCCGGGATCGCGCAGCTCTGCATGAGGCACGACATCCTAGGTTACCCCGATCCGTTTTTGAATCGGGCATCCCCAATCTCGCTTGGACCAGACGTCGTCGTGACAGACGCTGGACAGCCGCGCGCACGCAAACAGCAGAAAACCTACTGCTGCGATGTTGTACGGCCGGTGGCTTGCCATGGTGGTCCGATTGCCATAGACGGTTGACGCAGGCGCATATGTCCTTTTGGCAGCCTCCCGGTTCTGACAATCAGAGACACCACATCTGGCGGACAAGACGACATCGGAGACGAGGATGCCTTTATGCCACCTGTGCTGCATATCCGACTCACCTTAAATCCGAGCCGGGATATCCAGAATGGATTAGCTTGCGAGGCGGGCGCGATGGGAAGTATAAAGTGTGGGTGTGGGACAAGAAAAAGAGAAGGAGAAAGGAAGAAACTGGGGGGAGAGGCGGATTATATAGGGCGTGTTTGCAAATTGGCAACCAGACTGAAGCAGAGCATGTGGAAAGGTAAGGGCTTGTATACCCTAATTTAATAGTTATTTTAATTAGGGCTTTTTGTTTGCTGAGTACGTGAATAACCAACCACGCCTCCGTTTGTTCGCATTTTTGAAAACAATTTGAACAGAAAAATTGCGTCTGAAGTCCAGAATGTATGGAAATAGTATAAAATAACCTGGTTATTGTGATACGTGGAAGTTGAGATGAACGCGCTTTCTTTTCGTCTTGATTTGACCAAATGACGTGTGTCGCAAGCGAGATGCCCATTGACAGATATGCCCGTTTCCATAGCAGCGACTTAAGCGTGTGCTGACCCAGAACCGTATCAAAATACGCTTGAAGAGATTATAATATTTTATAGATGCGGGTTTGCGGTTAGCAGGGTGCTCTGCTGTTTCCAGCTCAAACGGGCGTGTAAGTGGGCTAGTCTGTGTCAGGGCTTCCGACCCCCACACTCTCTCTCTAAGTATGTATGCACCGTTTTATTGTAACGATGCCCATAATACGGTAAATTACATTTAATCTACTGCTTAGAATAAGCAAACATATTCAAATCTGGTTCTTTGCTGTCTGTGGACGACGTATGCATGGAACACAGTCTCGAACTTTTGATGCGGGCCGGCACTTCTCAATCCGGTAGTCAGAAAACATCGGTATTCTGGGTGCGAGCGGCACACCACATGAGATCCCCGGCGAATTAGGTCTTCACCACCAGCACACAGGTGCCAAAGCTCCATGACGAGTACTTCTCGCATTGTCATGTCATGCTGGATGAATAAAAATATTGTTCAGGTGTGTTTGTTTTTTTGGCCGCTTGGATGAGTATTTTACTGTTTGGTAAGCCACGTCGCCATTGCTGACTTATCAGGGCAATGTTGAGCTTTCACCATAGTGTTTGTGAATGCTGTCTTGAGAGGAAATTTCAATATTATCGAAAACCCTGTGGCTCATGCGTGGGAAAAATGTGCTATAGAATTGCAGAAACATTTCAAGCGCTCTCAATTCACGACACGAAATGCAGGCAACGTCACTTCATTTCTCGGACCAAATAGCTAGGCGCAGCTGTTAGCAACTGTTATGTCTTCTTGACCTGTCTTTCTCATTACTATTGTCCTTCTTTGTTTTAGATAAACAAATACCCTAAAGATACAGATATATCATTTAATGAGATACCAGTCCATCACTGAATACACTAATTATGCACGCCTGTCACTCCATCCATAAGGCACTAGTCGCGGCCGTGGTTTCTTTCTGGAGGTATCGATTTCCTGAACAATTATCTTTCTGGCCAATGCACCAAGATCGCAGCCCGCTATTTTAATGCTAGTCGCCAACCCGACAGTGACGATTCTGCAAAATGATGGCACCCGCGGCACGCAATGCCTCGACTGATTTTGTCGCTTCATCGGTACTCAGGACGCCGCCCCGTCTAGCACTGCTTGTACAGTGGTCTTAGAATTAACCTCGGCAACGCGAAAGCTGTCCGGTATCTGCAGCGATTGATTGCCGGATGTCTACTGAATATGAACAGATCACCACAAACCGGCCAAACTCAGAGTCTTCAGCTACCCGAAGATGTACTATATTATCATTTCGTCCAACTGCAGTTCAAAGACGACACAAAAGAAGGAGCATCTATATCTTAAAAAGTGAAAAAAAAAATGCAAATGGCAGTACAGGTCAAATCAAAAGCGTACAACAGAAATGGCAGACACAAAAGTCAGGTCGCAAAATCCAAATAAAATCAAAAAAAAATATAATCGCGGCGCCATTTAAAGGAACAAAGCTATTCGCACATGCAAAGCATCAAATCAAGGAATCCAACGAAACAGGAAAAAAAAAAAGAAAACCAAAAGAATACACCGAAACTAGAAGTCGCCGCCGCCCATATCGCCGCCGCCCATGTCGCCGGCGCCGTCTTGGTATCCGTCCTGGTAGCTGTCCTGCATGGCATCCGCGATCAGGAGGCCGCCGAGGAGGCCGGCGCCGGCGCCGAGCGCCATGCCGGTGCCGGCACCCATGCCGCTGCTCCGCTGCGGCTGCTGCTGCTGCTGCACGTAGATTGGCTGCTGCGGCTGCTGCTGGTAGTAACCTTGCTGAGGATACGGCTGTTGGTATGGCTGATGATAGGGTTGGCCGTACTGCTGCGGGTATTGCTGGGGATAGTGCTGCTGAGGATATCCGCCCTGGTTGGGATAGTTGTTGTATCCGCCTTGTTGGGGACCACCGTTGCTGTACGATCGCTGCGGTTGCTGCTGCTGATGTTGTTGCTGCGGCTGTTGCTGCTGCTGTTGTTTAGATTGCGCATGCTCCTTGGACGCCATGTTAGAGTCGGCAGAGTATGGCGGCGGGTTGTTGTCGGTAGCACCAGGCGGCTTTTCCCACTGGGACTTGCCCGTCTCTAAGTCGACGAAGTAGTATCTAAGCAACACCAACAAAGCGTGAGCAGTCGTTCCACGCATGATCCGTGATCAAGAGGAAGCTCAATGGGCCAAAAAGAGAAACATACGTCTTGTAGTTTGCGTCATATTTTGCTAGCCATCCTGTTTTAATTTTCGCGGCGCAGTCAGCAAGCACGATCAGCATCAACAGATTCGTAATCGTCCACACCCACCTTGAGGAACGGCCGGCGCAGGCGGATGAGGAGGAGGACCGGCGTGCGACATAGTCACGGTACAAAAACACAACGGGCTCACAAGAGGGATCAACAGCGGGAACAGTCGCGGACGAAAACAAAGGAAAATGGAAGGATGAAGAAAAAAGAGAAGAAGAGAGGCAAAGTCAGAGTGGAGATGTTCGTGAAGTGCCGAGCGAACTATCGCGGGTGGTTGGTTGGTTGTACAGTGTCCGGGGCCCCATCGGGTATGCCGGCGCCCAGGATAATGCAGACACTCCTCTTTAACGCATTAATACAATACCGGGTCTGATAACGCGCCATCACGTGTTGCTTGCTCAGCCTTGGTCTAAAGTCTCGGCGAACACAGCCACGGCTCGTGTCTTCTCCGTGCTTCCAATGGCAACCCAACTGGGCCTTAAACGGCAGTATATGCCGCTGTCTTTGCGGAATACGGTGCACCGGCGTCGTTGGCGAGCAGACTAGCATGTAGCCCTGATCTGGACCTGGGGGGGATTAGGTTGGATGGGGTCAGCGCCTTGGCGCGTTCCGTTCGCGGCTACATGGGAAGCAAACCACCATTGTCACATCCAGACGCCTACACCACCCATGGCAATGAAAATGAAAATGTCTTACAAGACGGCACAAGTTAGGGCCATTTACTTGCTAGAAACAAGATACAAAAACGAAAGAAACACAGAGCAAACTCCAGAGCACCATTTGTTGAACGAAACATTCCAACATATAGGGAGTATATGGGCTTACATTTTAGCCTCCAACTTTTCCACTCCATAAGTATCCCAGCTAGGAATGAGAACGCTTCGTTCAAATAAACATAAACCAATCAAAAAAAAAAAAGGGAAGAGCTCATGCTGAATGCAAACTGTTTCTAGAATTTGGGTCTATAGCGGCCCACGTCCCAACATACGTCTCAGACATATCTTAATATCGTCGTCGTTTTCCACGGCGGCGGACATGCCGCGTGCATCCGCAAGTGCGATGCGCGCGTTATAGGCGCTCAGGCAGCTCGAGATCATGGGGTTGTCGCCGTGCAAGTCGACGTGCGTGCCGACGAGGTCGCTCAGGCGGCCGCCCGTGCCGTCGGCGCCGGCCACGACAACAGCCTCGTCGCCCTCGTGCCCGCTGTGGCTCATTTCCAGGTCCCGAACAACCTTGCCGTTGACGGCGCGCACCGTGCGCCAGTACTGATCGGCGCCGTGGGACTCGACAAACGCCTGCTCCGTTGCGCCGCCGCCGTAGGGCCCGTCGCCGTTCTCGTCGCGACTGATGTAGTACGCGTTCCCGGCCTGGTGCGTCCAGAGACTCGTCAAAGGGTTCGCGACATCCTGGATTAGTCCCCGCGAGACTTCGGCACGAATGGACAAGTGCGGAGAAAACGAGTACGCCGAGTCGACGTTGATGGGATAGCTAGATGACCGGTCACCGAGTACTGTGCTGTGCTCGACAATGTCGGTCGTCGCGACAACCTGCTGGCGTTGTCCGGACAAGGTGTAGATTTGGAAATTGTCCGACTTGATGTCCCACTGCAGCGCGTACTCTGTCGGTTCGACATCGCGCCCCAGACGCAGCAGGCTGCGGACGACGCCCCTGCGGGAGGCTACCGTCGAGATGTTGAGGCTCGTGCCGTCCGAGCTCAGAACGCCGTCCGAGACGACCTCGAGCGGGGAGACGGCCAGCTCCGAGAGCGAGCCGGCGCCGGCTGACTGGCCAGTCCATGCGAAGAGATTGCCGGACACGACCCAGTCATGTTCGATGCCGGGCTCGGACGGATCGCCGGAGGCTACTTTGATTTCGACCTGGACGCCGTCCCAAAACAACGGCAGGAGCGGAGTCAGGTCGACCTCGTACATGGGCACGTCGTAGGCGGCGATGCCGACGATGGGCCGCCACAGTCCGGGCGCGATGCCGCCGGTGAAGATGACGGGATAGGCGAAAGTGGAGTACACGAGTTTACCGTCGAGCCATATTTGCAGCTCGCGGTGGGGTCCATGGCCGTCCATGCCGACGGTGGGAAATGAGGATTTGAAGGCAGAGACGGCGTTTGTGTACCAGAACTCCTCCGCTGCATTGCCGGAGGCCGAGATCAGGGCGAGCGCCCTGTGGGCAGTGCGGGGCAGTTTGATGTCGGCAAGGGCACGGTCTTGTGGGAGAAAGAAGTGCGAGGACTTGTGCTCAGCGCCTCTTCGAGCGGAGATGGGGATGACGGCGTCGGCTTCAGTGGCGGCGTCGTCGGGAGCGTAGTAGAACTCGGCTGTGAGTACCATTGCGAACGAGCCGGTGTAGGTGTCGTCGACAAGGTTCCCCATTTCGAACACGACAGTCTGCTGTTCCCGCAGGAGGGCAAGAAATCTCGTGACGTCCTTTGTGTACTGGAAATGGATGCCGTTGAGGGTCGGCTCGGCCGTGGACGTGCGCCAGACCTCGCTGTCGCTGAGATACAACAGGGCCAGGCGGTCGAACTGGCGGCCGGCCGAGGTGGTCGAGAGCGTGAAGTGGACGTGGGTGAAGTTGACGGACGGCGGCAGGTAGGTTCCTGGACGAGCGTTGTTAGCGAAAGTTGTCCCGAACTTGTTGTGCGCCATGAGAGTAGACGAGAACCCACCAACGAACGGACGGCCGTAGGAGAAACCAAAGACGTGGTCCATCAGGACGGACTTGGCCACAAGATAGCCATGCGCGACAGGCGGCTTGTAGACCTGGAAGACCTCGAGCGGTTCCGCGGCCGCGCTCGCAGGTGGGTGGTGGACAGTAGTGGTCTCACGTGCGACGGGCGACACCGGAGCCACCCGGGACCGGAAGACGAGCGTGGTCGGAACGAGAACGACGGACGACAGAGTGACCAGAGCAAGGAGCAGGGCGGCGGCGGCAATGCGACGCAGGAGTGCGCTGTGGGGATTTTGGCGGATCCTGCGGGGCGAATGGTGGTGGTGGATGTCGTGGTCATGGTCGAGCCAGATCTCTGTCTTTTCGCGTGGACTCGGAGCAGCAACGGGAACGTGGACGACGACGACGGCGGAACCTTTGCCATGACCACGGCTGAGGCAGTCCATGTTCGCCATCGGAACAGACCAGCAGACGCGGGATGGGAGACGCGGACTGGGACGAGGACGAGGACGAGGCCGGGGACGGGGACGTCGATCTTGTATTCCGGGGCGGTTGATGCACGATGAGACACGATCGAGGGTCCAACCCGGATAATTTGACACCTCGCGGGGTCGATAAGCGCATCGACGTCACATGATTTCATGCATTGACCGATCGCGACAATGCGTGAACAAACCTGCTCAATGCATCGGCGCGGGACAGGAACAGCAAAAAAAAAAAACCAAAGCAGAGGACAAGTCCGGTCTGCAACGAGTTTTGTTTGTGGTTGCTGCAATTTATTTTATCTTATCGATTTTGCGGGACGTTGGTTTGAGCTGCAGGTGGAATGAACGGAGATTGAACACAACGAAATGACGCGCGTTTCAGGCGAACTCAACGAAATAAACCGACGAGGCTTGAAATTGCGCTGGCTCACGGGCAAGTCACAGGCCAGCTTCGCGTGTCGCTGCACATGTGCGGCCCTGTTCCCCCCCCCGGAACAAGGTTCGTGAGCCATGTGACCTGTACCTATTTTTGCCTTTCGGCGCTAGTTTTCGCCTTTCCCCCAAAACAAGGTTTACATGCCAGGAGACAACGAGACACACCGGCCGTGTCCGCAACGGCCGCACAGCCGCGGCACCGCGCGACGGTTATGGCGGGAGCGCGCAGGCGTCCGGGCGCCGAACTCAGCCTGAAGAACAATTTCCATGGAGGTGTATGGGTGTGTCTCTTAGTCGTCAGCGCAGGGGCGCGGGTTTTGTGTTGCGTGCCCCTTTCTGCCCTTTCTGGCCTCACAAACGACGACGTCGAACGGCGCTCACAGCAAAACATTCCCGACTCACACAACTCAGCTTCACGCTCATTTCTCACTCTCTTCCCTGGACTGCAACTTCCCGTCTTTTCGTTCAGCTCCACAGGCGCGCTGCTCTTTCCTTCGTTTGGTCGTCGTCGCCGCCGCCCTCCTCCTCTCTTTCCCCTCCTCCTTCCTTCTCCCTCCTCCTCACAACCACCACCACCATCATCACCAACCCCCCAGCCCGCACGCAGCGTGCAACTCCCGTCGTCACTCGTTTCACACCCCCTCCCCTCGCGCGTCCTTCACGATGCGCAGCGCCGTCGCGCCCGCTCTCGCGGCCCTCGCGCTCCACCTCCTCGCGCTCGTCCTGCTCGCCCCCGCCCAGGCCGACGCGTTCTTTTTCCACCGCGCCCGCAGACGTGCGCCCGACCCCGACCCCGATCTCGACCCCTACGGCGGCCGCCCGCGGCATCACTACCCCACCGCCGTCAAGCGTCTCGTCGTCCGCGTCTCAAACTCGTCCGCGGCGGCTTCCGACGATGTCGAGGCCTACACCGCGCCGTCCTCCTTCTTTTCTGACCTCTCCTCCGCTGCATCCTCCACCGACGCGCTCTTGTCCTCCTTTTCCTCCACCCAGATCGTGTACGCCACTATGACCGTCTACGATGTTCCAAGTACTCAAGCCACCGACGCCTCCGCGACCGACTCCGCCCTCGATGGAAGCTCTCAGTACGCGGCCACCTCCGTGACCAGCTCGGCAGCCCCGGCGGCCTCGACTGACGGTCAGGATGACATTTACTCGGACCTGTCGGTCACTGCAATCTCCTACATCGCTTACACGGATGCGAGCGAGTCCTCGTTTGTACCGTCCGCCACTCTCACCGCAGGCGAATCCAGTGACTTGTCTGCCACGGCTATTGTCTCCGGCTCGGACTCGGTGAGCATGACCGCCTCAGCCGTCGTCCAGTCCAGCACTTCCTCTGAAGCACAGTTTCAGTTCAAAACTCGCAGACCCAAGGTGTTGATTGCTTCCTCTTCGTCGGCAGACGCGCCTAATAGTACCGCTGATACGTCTTCCTCTGATTTGGTCTCCGGCTTGTCTTCGATAGATCCCTCGACAGCTGCCGCAACGGAGACTTGGATCTCTGCCGATACCGTCCTAGAATCAACGACACAGTTAAGCTCAGCATCGTCGCAGTCCATCACTCCGTCGCCAACACCATCAGCTGCGGCAGCGTCGGCGTCGTCATACTGGAACCAAGATTCTACTCTCCTGACAAGCATTCAGTATTCCACCAACTCTGATGAGTGGAATGTTATTACGCTGTTCCCGGGCTACTTCTCCTCCTATGAGTTCTATACTCAGTCATCGTTTCCTGAAATGATCATTTCCTACCCTTCTGCGAGCACGACGATCGCGACCGATTATTCATCGTCGTCGTCTACGTCGTCTGCCGTTGTGGCGAAGAGCGTCGATCACACTGACTCATCTAGCGCCTCCCAGACACTGTCCCCGTCGCCAACTTCTTCTTCACTAGCGCCAACGGACGTGTCTTTGTCGTCTACCGAGTCCAGTACGGCCACTGAGTCACCACGGCCGAGACCAGCTCCGAACGGATTTGCGCCTTCGTCCTCGTCGTCAACTGCCTTGTCATTGCAGTCGTCGACTGATCCTGTGTCCAGTACTGCAATTTCGATCGAGACGCTGTCGCTGTCGCCGTCTCCGTCCCCATCCACGGATTCGTTGTCGTCGGAGTCGTCCAGTGACGTCCTGGTATCCTCCACTGAATCTAGTACTGTCGGTGTAAGCGAAACATCGTCTCTATCGCCTTCTCCTTCGCCATCGCCATCGCCTTCGCCGTCGCCTTCTCCGTCTACGGATTCGCTGTCGACGCAGTCGTCCAGTGACGTCCTCGTATCCTCTACTGAATCTAGTTCTGCCGCTGTAAGCGAGACACCGTCTGTCTCACCTTCGCCCTCGCCGTCGCCATCGCCATCTCCCTCTACAGATTTGTCGTCGGCGCAGCCCAGTGACATCCGGGTGGCTTCTACTACATCTAGTACCACCGCTGTTAGCGAGACGTCCTCTCTATCGGCTTCTCCTTCGCCATCTCCGTCTACGGTTTTGTCGCCGGTACGGCCATCCATTGGTATCCAGACATCCTCTGCTGAATCCACTACTTCCACCTCAAGCGAGACACCGTCACTGTCGCCGTCGCCGTCTCCGTCTACGGATACGTTATCCTTGCAGTCATCCAGTAGCATCCCACCATCCTCTACTGGACCTAGCACTGCCGTGGTAAGCGGGACGCCGTCGCCGTCGTCGCCGTCGTCGCCCTCCCCGTCTTCGTCGACGGATTCTTTGTCGACGTTGTCGTCCAGTGGCATCTTGCTGTCCTCTAGTACTGCTCCGGAAATCTTGACATCGTCGCCGTCTCCGTCAACCTATTTGTTGTCTACACGGTCATCCAGTGATATGCAGGTATCCTCTACTGAATCTAGTATTGAGGTGGTAACCGAAGCGCCATCGCCATCGACGTCTCCGTCTCTGTCTACCTTGTTGTCGACACGGTCATCTAGTGATGTCCGGGTATCCTCTACTGAATCTAGTATTGAGGTGGTAACCGAAACGCCGTCGTCATCTACGTCTGCGGATTCGTTGTCGACGCGATCATCCAGTGAAATCCGGCTATCCTCTACTGAATCTAGTACGGAACACGTAACCGAGACGCTGTCGCCATCTCCGTCTTCGGATTTGTTGTCTACACACACTTCAGATGACTTAGTGTCGGCTACTGCTGTTAGCACCGGTCGCTCCTCGATCTCTGCGATTGCTTCGAGCTCAACAGAGGCGTCTGCTCCCCTAGTTTCGACGTTGGTATCTTCGTCGACTAGGGACGAAGTTTTGCCGAAGTCGTCTTCAACCTCTTCAAGAATTTCGGATGCTGACTTTACCCTGACATCGTCAAGCTCTGTGCCGCCAATAACGTCCTCGCGTCTTTCTGAATCTGTCCCAACGATGACCAATCCTTCTTCGACATTGGTGTCGTCGGTTGGCGCTGTTTCTTCACGGTCGTCCTCAGATGAGGCGGCGGCGGCCACATTGGCAAGCAGGTCGACTCTTGCATATACTTCTTCTGCGCACCCATCATCATCGCTGGCTGCGTCGATTGCTGTGTCAGAGGGTACAGTATATTCATCGGCGTATTCTGTTTCCGGATTATCATCTTCGCTATCGGCAACTGCAACAGTTACGGACGGATTATTTCCCACTTCAGAAAGTAGGGTTTCGACAGGTAGTCTACAGACGACCTCCTACCTATCAATGACAGCGTCGGTGGACATATCATCCTCCCCGCCAGTCTCCACTTCCATTTCCGGTTTCGATTCGTCGGCATCCGTCTGGGCATCGTCAACTCTCGCAGAGTCGTCCGTCACAGGTATGTACTGCCCGATTTCGGTCATGAATTGTGGATTGTATTTACTGACATTGCCTAGTGTCTGGGACTTCTGCCGCAGAAACCGAATTGTCAAGCTCGACCTATGAATACTCGTCTGGGATCTTTTCGAGTGGTATGTTGTGTATATTGCCGTTTTGTTGTTTATTATGCTAACCATTTTTCTGTGGCATAGACATACCGACAGAATCAGTATCCGTTTCGTCGTCCTACGAATTCACTCCGTCGACGTTCGTGACTGTGACATCTGCTCCGGTTTCTGAAACTGAATACGTGTCAAGTAGCGTTTCAACATATGACACTGCTACTGCGACGACGGATGCGTCTACGCCGGTGGAGACAGGGTTTCTCTCTTCCTCGGCACCGACAAGCACGGTGGAATACACGGTGGTCTCGTCGGCCACCTACATCGTGGGCACGCAGTGGCTGCCTACCGTTTTGATTACGGAGACCTTGCAAGCCACTACCACGCCGACCGCCTCCACGCCGGCGCCGGCTACGGCCACGTCGAACGCGCTGCCGAACGTGATTGCCCCGTCCGGGGGAACGCCGGCCGTGCCGGAGGACTCCACGCTCGTGCAGATCGGTTTCACGTACTCGCTGAACTACGCTTTCATCGTCGCGCATTCGTTGGCGGTTGCCCAGATATTCGAGTTCCTGCCTAGAGGTGTCGCGTATGGATTGAACGTTTCCACCAACGAGACTGTTTTGGAGGCCATCACGCCGTACGAGATCGCGGGCGAGTCCTATACAGTTTCGGTTGCCCTTCTCTACGTCCCGTCGGATACGGTTAACGAGCTCTTGCTTGGCCTGCACACGCCGTCGTCGCTCTTCTACAATAATCCCGACGCAAGCGTGAACAGCTTGATGGGCCTGATCGATCCGACCATTCCTCTGGTGGCAGCGACTGGTTCATCCGGCGGAAGCAGCTCGAGCGGATCGTCGTCGTCTGGCACGTCCTCGCTTGGCTCGTCAAACGGCAGGGGAAGCAGCGCGCAGAACTCGAGCACTTCCGACGCCGACTCCGAGGACGGTGGTTCCACGAGCTCGGCATCGTCCGGCTCGCTTGACACGGCCCAGGACAATACACGGACCACGACGTCGAAGTCCGCGGCCGGCATCGCGGTCGGCACCGTCGCCGGAGCCTCGCTGTACGGCGTGCTTGTCTTCTTCTTTGCCCGGCGGTACCGGAAGAAGCGCGCGGAAAGGGAACTGGCGCTGGCCGGGCCCAGCATGCTGCAGATCTCCGACCCCATGTCGCCGAGAGACTTCGCCGGCATGAACGCTCCAGCCGGCGGCAGTAGCGGCGGCGGCGGCGTGTCGCCGACGTTCCTGCAGCACCACCGCAGCCACGGCAGCACATCGCGGGGGTCGTCCAGCGCCGGCCCGATTTCGGCACGAGGCATCTCTGTCCCGGTTATGAGTGAGAATTCACTCGGCTGGTCATGAGGGAACAGAAACAAAGAATTTTCTTTGTTTTCATTTGGCATTTGACATTTGACATTTGACATTTTTACATTTACTGCATATTTTGCATACAAAAGTACTCAGGAGATTATTTTTTGTGATCGCCTGTTAAATTTTTTTTGGTGTTTGGGATATCCATTTTTGTTCAGGTGAGTTGAGACAATATTTTTTGCAGGCTATACTGGCCTTGACGCTAATATCATGATACCGCAGGATGATTTTTTATATACGTACACCGCCATGATCCAGCTACGCTCTTTTACTCGGTGGCCTCAACACGGAGTTGAGGTCCGCCATCAACACATCCTCCCAGCTACCTCGCAGTATAGATTTGTCGCTATATTTTCAGTCGATCGTTTCATCTCCGCTATTCACAACATACGTTCGCTTGTCTTTTTTGGGTCGTCGGTCGCTCTATATATCATTCTTCTTAATTTTTGTTTTTCTTGTGTTCCTTGTCTTTGCGTAGAGCAGCAATATCTGGAATGCTTGTGTTTGTTTAGTCTTTAGTGTCTAATTTGTGCTTTGTAGACCTGTACATTAGTCCTATTAATCATTCTATTATTAGTTAATCATCTAATTTGCTTCTATTCGGCGGGTTGTTTTTGCGTATTCCTGGGCAGAAGTGACTATGCCATTCCTGTTCCCAGTCGCCGCACCTCGTACTGGATCGTAGATACAGCCCGTCTTGATACAATCCTCATTTTAAACGAGTAAAACAGAAACAGGATTATCGTAAAGTAGACTGACTGCTTGCGTGAATAAAGATGGCGGCTCATCTCCCGGCAGCAGCACCGGTAAATAGTGTTTTCAAGTGGATTTGACCACATTTTGTTTTCATGGGCGAAAGGCTGTCTGTTCTTTTTCCAGATTTTTTATTCGCTTTTCTATGACCAAGAACAACAAGGCTACGTGGGATATGTATCGTAATATCCACCGTGATGACATGATCTCTTCTGCTCGCCCTTGGGTCACCAAGTAATGGCGGGCACACTTTGGCGGCGGGATGTACTGCGGAGTTGCACAAGCATCCCTTCTCCCAGTACACGTCCCGCAGTGAAGCTTCGTTCAATGCAAAGAATGGCGCTCACTATAGTGGCTATGCGATTGACTATATAGGTCTTCCGAGCGGCATGCCCCGGCCGCCGTACGGATCGAGAATCTGCCGCTTCGCGTTCAGCTCGACGCCGTACTTGACGCCCTTCGTGACGAGGCCGAGCAGCGCGGCCAGGAGGCCGTCGAACTGCTGGCCCTGCGCGAGCTCGGCGAGGTCGTCGGTGCTGAGCCGGCCGACGAGCGCGTCGATCTGCCGGAGCACGTCAAGGTCGGCGGTCGACCAGGCCGCCTCGGGCGTGGCCAGCACGCGAGCAAGGTACTCCTGCACGATCTGCAGGCGCGCGTGGAGCATCTGGACCGCGTTCGACTGGCTGTTTAGCTGGGCGATGATCTCCTCGGCGTTGCTGTTGAGAATGCCCTCCGCGGCCGCTGCGGCCGAACTCGCGGCGTCCGTCGAGACGGCTTCTAGCTTTGAGTGGTCTCTTGTCTTGGTCTTCGACGAGGACGCTCCGCCGGTAGACTGTGGAGCGGCGTCCGCAAACACCTGGTCCTGTTTGGCGACGTACAGCACGCCGATGTGCTCGGCCTCGAAGCTGTCGATGCGGACCGGCACCTCGACGAACTGCGGCCGGCCGTCCTCCGCGACCAGCGTCTCGTACACTTTCACCGGCAGGGTCTGCGACGCGGCCGCCGGGCCAACGTTCGGGTTGAAGAGCATGAGCAGCGGCGGGGTGTCGTTGTGGAACGCGGCCAGGTACCGGTGCACCTGCAGCAGGTCCTCGGTCGGCTCGTACGGCGGCCGAGTCGCGATGTAGAACCACCCGACGAACTCGAGCTCGGCGAAGCACTCCTTGAACTGGCCGAGCTTCTTGTTGAGCACCTCCTCGTCGATCTGGCCGTCTGTGATCTTGAACTCGAACGTCTGCTCGATCGACACGTCTCGGCCTGTTTGCTTCCCGATGAGGCCGCCGAGCACTACGAGAGAGTCAGCACCAGTCCCACATGGCCACCCCATTCGCCACAGTAATCAATTTGAAATCATGAGAAAAGTCCTGGCGATGGCACAAGACAACACCGAAAAAAATGTAATCGGGTAACTCACGGTCGGTCCGGGACAGGTGTGCGCGCGTGTAGAAGTCTGAGATGTTGAGTATCGCGAGTGGATGCAGGCCGATGGTTAGGTCCGTCGCGAACGCGGCCACGTTGCGTGCAACCACAAACGACTGAGCCTTCTCTCCTGCTGATGATTCGACCGCCGGCGTCGCCATTTTGTCGGCCTGCAATTGGGGGGAGTGAGCGAGAGGGGGCCGTTTGAATTGAAATGGCAGCTCGTAAGCAGTCCAGGGCGACGCGATGGCGTCCGGCACGTGATTGGGAGGTATTTTGCATCTTCTTGCCTAATCAGATTGGCGGTCCCAAACAAATGAGCAAAAATGGACCCGGCAGAGCCGCCATGGCGGTATCTATGTCTAGATTTTGATGAGCCAAGTCAACCTTTACTTCTTTTTCGATTTGCGGTTGCCAACGACGACTGTTATTCACTCGTCGTGACTGATCTCACGCGATCGTGGGCCGACTCCCCGTCCACACAGGACATCGTCACCCGCGCGTCTGTACGTGATCCGCCTCCTCCCCGCGCCGGGCGAACATGAGCAAAAGATCTGATCAGTTGTTTACGTTCATCAGCAAGACAGATGCGCCGTCGACGTCACGAGCCGGTCGAATCTCAAGACGCTGCTGAGCAAGCTCGGTGACGCGTTCGATGTCCACAGCCGCCGCCGCGCGGCCCCCGAAGAGGCTCCGACCGCCGCCGAGCGGCCTCGGCCGTCGCCAACGCGACTCTCGGCCAGGAGTCACGGCAATAACGTGGGCTGGAGAATCAATTGTCTGTGTGTACACGTGAGCTGACATTGTTCGCACAGCTAGTTGTCACTGTCTCGATCGACATGCTCTCCGCTGCCGAGCCGCTGCAGTGGAACTTCAGACTCGAGCCTCTTCCGCCAGAGTTTACGCGCAATATAGTCATCAATCTGTTTGGCGTTGTTGACGGTACGTATTGTCTGCGTTGTTACGAGACCGCTCGTCGTGTTTTTTTGTTCATTTGCTAATCTTTATCACCACCGCCACGCGCAGCCATGCATGCCCAGATCGCCGACCTTCAATCCCACGTTGCACAGAAGGACTACCACATTGCTGCACTCAAGGACCAGTTGCAGGAGTCCGCAGGCATGACGTACGTGCCCCGCCGCAACCGCGACGCGGCCGCCCGCTTCGACCCCGTGTCGTGGGAGAGTGCGTGGCGAGCCACGAACGCGGTCGCCGTCACCGCCGACACACGCGCAGCAGACGTTCTGGCTGCAGCTGTCGCGGAGTGCGCCGACCTCTGGGGTGCCTGTGGCCGCGGCCGCCTGGTCATTGCGCCGGCCGACTTTGCCGCACTGGTTCCGGAAGCCGACGAGGTCAATGGGCACCGTGCGCGACCGGCGCGAACCCGAAAGGAGCATGTTCGCACGCGTGTTCGCAATGAAGACGATAATGACGGCTCGAATACCGACGCGACCGACAGCTCGTCGTCGTCACATGCGCACCGGCGGAAGCGATCTGCCACGGACTCGCATGGGAAGCGGCCGAAGAAGAGACAACGGCACGGAAAGGACGCAGATGACTCGGTCAGCGACGACAACGAAAGTCCGCAAATGAACACCCGAGGTCGCAAGACCGCCAAAAAGTCGGTCCGGCATGCGACGACGGACGACTCGGGGAGCGATGAACATGGCAGCGGGCTCGGCATCAACGTCAAGATTGGCGGAGCCCAGCGACGCCCGAAAACGAGAGCTGCTAGCGAGTCGAGTGATGCAGAGTCAGACTCAGAGGCATCCCACCACCATGGCGGGGGTGCAAGCCGCAGCACGGGATCGTCTGGCTCGGAGTCAGACTCGAGCAGCGACGGCAATACCGGATGGATGATTGGCAGCAAAAACAAAAAGCGAAAGAAGAAAAGTCCGCGGGCGAAAGTACCTCCACCCGACGCACCCTCTACGAAGCGAAACGCTCAACGTCGTTGTGGCAGTGCCATGGACGGCTCGTCGACCTCGGCGGAGGATTCGCGAGCCACGTCGAGAAAATCGCCAGGCGTCCTTGGAGTCCCAGGAGATCCGGGCGACCAACGGGTAAACTCTTTTTTAGTTTCTTCGTAAATGCTTGTTTCTATACTGACTAAAGCGTGATTCGATGTCACAGGAGGGCTCGTCCCCGCTGAAAGAAAACGCCACTCCAAGCTCTCCGCCACGACCGTCAAACTCGCCAGCGTCATCGTCTCGCGCGAGCAGTGCAGCTGCGGACCTGGACAGTCTCATCGCAGACCGAGAGTCAAGGTTGGCTGAGCTCAGAGGGCGACCACAGCCGCCCGCAAGACCTGACAGGGCTAGCGAAGGCGGTGTCAAATCACGCACACCACAACCTCATCCGCCCCCTACTCTGAGGTCACGGCGGAAGGCTGTCATACGCAAATTTTAGTTATCGTGCATTCGATCTCTGTACGATACGTGTACCGCAAATCTCCTGTTCATGATTTTTTGTGTACGGCCAAATAATTAAAAATTGTCAGTTTTGAACCCTTGCCAATAATAATGATGTTACAAATATTTTCCAACGCCTCGTCGAGCACCAGCTTTCGACGATACAGCAGATGATCCCAATATTTTCCCAGACCAAGTCATCTTTTCATCTAATCCTTTGCCCTCTCTCACTGATTCGCTTTTGGCGTTGCCTGTCGTAAGATTGTCACCGTCTCCTGCTGCCGTTGCTTTCACTTTGTCCAAATACTCTTTGAAAGGGTCAATGACCACCGCAATATCGATAATTACAATCTCCCGAATTGGACGATCGCTTGTGTCACTCGGTGTGTTCTCCATCTTGTCCAGAACGTCGATATCACCGACAAGCTTTCCAAAAACTGTGTGTTTCTTGTCTAACTGAGGTTTGGGGCGATATAATATAAAGCTAGTCAAGACAAAGTCAGAAGTTAGCAATTAATCATTTGGTTTTCAAGGTGGGATAAATACAATTGAGATGTGTTCGTATTTTTGCCTTTGTTTGCCATAGCAATTATTCCGCGCGCATTGTGAGATAAAGGAGAATTGAACTCATCAGGAAATGGAGAGCCGAAATAACTCTCGCCGCCCCTCCCTGTGCCGGTGGGGTCGCCCCCTTGTATCTGATACTCAAATTAGCAAGACTGTATCATCAAATCAATAAATCTAGTCTTCTATAATAAATACCATAAAGTATTTGATATTCCTGTGAAATTTGACGCCCTTATAGTAGCCGCTCTCGGCCAACTTGAGGAAATTGTATACGGCTCGAGGCGCATACTCGGTATTTAGTTCGGCAGTCAAATTCCCGAGATTGGTACGGATCTGCACCAGTGCTGCTTGCTTCACACGGCGTGGCTTTAGAAGATATTCCTCGTCCGTAAGGATCTGGCGATCGGACTTTGTGTATGGAGCCACTGCGGTCGAGGTGAGAGAGCTTGCGGCACGACCGGTGGAGCTCGAAGACGCATTGAAGGGTGTAACAGACGGCTTCAGACGTTTGCTCGAGTCAATAGCGGTCGCAGATGTGGGCTCTGCTGCTGGTCGCTTTTGAGTGGCGTCCGAGGCGGTGGTGGACTTTATCAAGACGGCCGATTGATTTGTAAGGTTTGTTGGATCCTGGAGTCGCAAATTCATATATTATTAGTAATAATTCAATTTCGATTCAAAGTAATTGCAATGCGCACCTGTAACGTAATGATGTCCTTGCGACTAAACTTCTCGCCAGTCACAATATCCGTCCAAATTTTCGCCTTTATGTTCAATTGGTCCACCGTCTCCCACGAAAAAACATTCCCCGAGGTCTTTATGCAGACGATATGTGTGTTATTTGGCGAGAATACTTTGTATGTGACCGGATCTATAAACTCGTGTTTGTCGTTCTTTGTGAAGTTGAGTGCGATTAGGTCAGATCGTTTGAGAGGTTCGTGAGTGACAGGGTTAGTCGAATGATTTGTCAACCATTTTTCAATATGTCTATTGGATTACTTAGTATTTAGACAAGAGTGTAAGTCATATCCGCAAGAAACACGTACTTGACATCAAAGATATTTCCGTGAATGTCACAAACAGCACTCTCGAAGGGTTGCAGGCTGAGCGCACAGTGTGTAAATGGCAATCGGCGCGCGTTCTGCGCCGTCTTGCGCGACGACACACCGCCCGAACTGCTATGTTTGTCAGGTCCGCTCCATTCGGAATGCGTGATGAATAACTTATCCGTGTTCTTGCCCATTTTGGTGTGCCCGCCGTGCGTGTGCGGGCGTTTATTTGGAAGCCCGTGGGTGTAAAATGCTAGCGTTTTGCAATATTTCTGGGAGTGCGGCTTCGCGATGATACTCAGACTGAAGTCCTTATACAATTGGTAATCTACATACACCTTTACATCGACTGCTTCTCTGACTTCTACTTCGGTGGTTTAGCAAGATATCCACCAACTGCAGGGTCCCTGTAATAACCCAATTCTGCCTTCGAAACCGGATTCGCGTCCAAAGGAAGGCGTTCAAAAAACTCTGGATGCAGCAGAGCACGAAGGTCTGTTCAGTTAGTGTCGAATTCTGACCATGAAACTTCTGAATTAAAAACGTACTTAGTCTGTTGTAATATTTCGATGTGACCTTGCCTCCGACTTCCTGGACACGCTTGACTGCTTCTCTCGACGCGGCGTTTACCGTGATATTGATGGGTGTGGTGAGTGTTTCCTTGCCCTGTTTTTTAATAGATTAGCATGAAATTAGTCCACCAAATCAGAACCAGACTTACATCTGCCAATAACTTGACGCCGCCTTTAATGCCGCGACATAGCCGAGAATCAAGCAAATGTTTCATCGTTATCGGCTCGGTCGGATTGAGTCTGCCTTTGTCAATCCATTCTTGAATCTTCTTTAAATTGACGCCCACGTAGTCGTTACGACCGCTAAACAAAGACAGTTAGTCATCACAATGCAAGCACCAGAACTATACGCTCTAACTACATACTAATTCGTGAATCCAACTTTCGGAAGAGATTTGGACATAGGCGTCTGACCACCCTCGAACCATGGAGCAACGCTCTCCTTCTGCTTCTGTCCGTTCATACCACGTCCGGACGTTTTGCCCTGAGTACGGGATAAACAGTTAGATTACCGGCTTTCAAGCGGAGCATTCTATTTGATGCCTACCTTCCCGCTAGATGGACCACGACCAACTCGTTTCTTCTTTTTGTATGCTGACGGAACACAGCTCAGCACAGTCATAATCGACATGGGCCGGGACAACCGCGGTGAGAACAACAAAGACACCGGAGACACAAGCGTCACGGGACGAGTGAACGCCGACGAGGATATTTTCCGAGGAAACGCCATGGCAAAGCTGCTGTATCTGTTTAAATTGCTGCTTTCGGTTTTCGTCGCCGATCTCGACGACGCATTTCGTGGACTTCGAAACCCTATTAGTTAAGGGTTAGGGTAATTAATCCCGTCGCGCGTCGAAGCCGCGAAAGGCAAAATGGTAAACACGACGCGTGATCTGAACGGTTCTTTTACATAATTATTTTGGACGTTGAAGACCCTTGTTCTTCCTGAGTTCGCCTGGTTACTTTGCCGCTGTTTATTCTTGTCTCTGATCTTAGAGCTGTTTGCCACGTCTGTCATCTGCGCTGCGTCTCCGGCGTTGAGACGAGCAGCAAGCATGCCACGCAGTCTCACGTCTTCACCGCTTGCGGCGCTCAAGATGATGCCAACAGCTCCTGTCCTTCCACTTGCCTCGAAAGCGAATACGCTTGTTGATCTTGGTGGAGGTTGCTACGTCAACGAAAACGACATCGAAGACTATGACGACCTCCTGCTCAGCGATGACATGCTCTGTTCTCCTCCCCGCAAGGATCCACGGCTGGGGGAACAGCAGCACCCAATAGTCATCGACAGTCTACCGAACTCCAGATCACTGCCGCAGATAAACGCCGATATCTTGCAGCAGGTGGAAAAAGATAGTTCGCGCAATGCGGGGCCCTCGCTCGCAGACCTATTCCACTCCTCTTCTTCGTCTCACCCGGCGGCTGCCAGATTGTTTGATTCGACTTCACAGCCGGTCGAATGGTCGTCTTCGCCGCAGAGGAACAGAACAGCTACGCTGCAAAAGCTTTCAGCAGCCGCCGGCGGTGTTTCTGGTGTCGCAACCAAGTCGGTGTCGACTGGCGCTTTAGACAATCGACGAAACTATTCGTCCTATGAAGCCGCGAAACAGCGCGCCCGCAATCTGCCATGGGAAGCATCTTCGAGTCCGATGCAAGATATTGTACAAATCGACAGGACAAGGAAAGCCACAATGACAGAGATCAGCAAGAGGAAACCGAGTTCGAATGCAGATGTTGATACGCCAACCAAAAGGCTAAGGAAAATGACTCCTATACTTTTAAGCGCTGAACAGAAAACTGTAATTAAAATAGTGTGTGAGGAGAAGAAGAGTGTTTTCTTCACTGGCTCTGCTGGTACGAGTTTTTGATTCATGCGTTTTGCCAGAATAGCTAGGATTCCACAATTTTTCTTATACTAACCTTCCTAAAGGTACCGGCAAATCTGTTTTACTCCGCGAGATTATTTCTCAATTACGTCGCAACAAGGCCACTGAGGAAACCGTAGCAGTCACCGCGTCAACCGGTCTTGCGGCATGCAACATAGGCGGCGTGACTGTGCACAGTTTCGCGGGTGTCGGTCTTGGCAAAGAGGACCTCGAGATGCTCGTTAAACGAGTACGCAAGAATAAGAAAGCCACGCAAAGATGGCTGCGTACCAAGGTCATTGTAATGGACGAGATTTCAATGGTTGACGGGGACTTGTTTGACAAACTCGACGGCGTTGCGAGAAAAATTAGAAACAAGCCGACGTTGCCATTTGGTGGAATCCAATTGGTTCTCACGGGCGATTTCTTCCAATTGCCACCTGTATCAGAGAAGGGAAGGGAATCCAAGTTTGCATTTGACGCAAAAGCATGGAAATCAGCTATCGAACATACGATTTGTTTAACTCATGTGTTTCGGCAGAAAGATCAAGGTATACAGAACCACATTTTATATAGTTTGAGCTCTGCTATTGACCGTTACCAGATTTTGCAGATTTTCTGAATCGAATGCGCACGGCCAGTCTGACCGAACTAGACGAGAAAAATTTTCTCAGTCAGGCACGAGCAGTCAAGTTTGACGACGGTATTGAAGCTACAGAGCTCTTCGCAACACGACAAGAGGTTGACAATGCCAACAGAAAACGAATGAGTCAACTAACTGGGGAGGATAGAGAGTTTACTGCTACTGATGGTGGGAAAGCAGATGAGATAACCAGAGCGCGGATATTAAGTAGCTTCGTGGTTCCTGACAAGATTATGCTAAAAAAAAATTGCCAAGTAATGCTAGTGAAGAACGTGGACGATACGCTCGTGAACGGGTCAGTGGGAAAGGTGTTGGGCTTTATTAGCGAGGATGCCTATCTTTATTTTAAAGGTTCGGCGCAAGGCAATCAGCTGAAGGACGAGGACGGTGACGTGGTTCACAGTGACTTTCGGACGGAGGATGAAGGACAAGAGATGATAGAGCGAAAAATACACCAGGCGAACAGGATTATTGAATCTCAACTACGAGGAGGGCATCTGGCGGGCGAGTTTCCATTGGTGCGGTTCATGACCATTGACGGCGGCACGAGAGACTATCTAGCTCTACCAGAAAAATGGTCAGTTGAGCTACCTAACGGGGAAGTACAAGCTTATCGAACCCAGGTCCCATTGATCCTTGCATGGGCGTTGTCGATTCATAAGTCTCAGGGCCAAACACTGGAGCGAGTAAAAGTCGATCTAAGCAGGGTTTTCGAAAAGGGTCAAGCTTACGTGGCGTTGAGTCGTGCGACTACGCGACGAGGCTTGCAAGTCATGAATTTCAGTCTACGAAAAGTGCTCATTCACGAGAGGGTGAAGGTGTTTTATGATACCTTGGAGCGACTAAACGGGCCTGCAAAAAAAAGCAAGACCAGCGCGAGGAACAGCGCGCGGGGTCAAACTGAGGAAGACGAAGAGGAGGATGCCTTCAGGGATGCACACCGCAATATTTAGAGTTGATTACGGTTGCGTGAGTATCATATAAGTGGCTTTAGATCATTCTTTAATATAATATAGTAAATACCAGACATTAGAAAATAGAAACGCCGACTCCTTTGCATAAATTATACTGAAATTCTAAAACGAATATCCGTTACGTAAGACAGGTTTCGCTGGATCCCATGGTCCTTGTATCTCGTTCTTGTATTTTTGCAGCCCTATGAGCCATCCTGGCGCAATGAAGCCCGCGGAGAGCAACGCAGCAGTCCAGACACCAAGAGCCCACCAACCTCCGATGTGCATCATTCCAAACTCGGTCACGACGATGAAGAATGCAGTCAATAGAAGGTGTCCAAGAAATGAATATGTTCGCAACCAACGGGAAAATATGGGGAACAGCCCGAAAAGCTCGATGGAGAAGAGGAGGAAGGAGAAGACAGATAGAGTGGTGGAAAGACGAGATGCGAGAACGATGGCGGCGGCAATAGCCAGGTTTGTAGAGAGAGTTGGAGGTACCGAGGACTTTGCTGGCGCGGCGGAGTAGTCGTGAAAGAATATATTGAGGAGGAAGAGCCAGACGGAAATGGCCCAGATAGAGTCTGAGGACGTCGACTGTGTAAGAGACTTGAGGACAGGGGAGAGGCCTAGGAGGGTCGAGACAATGAGAACGGCGGACTTCGCTGTTGCAGATCTACTAGTCGCGTTTGTGCCGAGATAGTCCCATGCAAAGTAGCCGAATAGCGTGCAGACCGAGCCAATGGACGCAAACCACGCTGGATTCCAGTCAAAGTTGTAGATGACGACAAACACGCAAACGAACAGCGCCACACTGGAAACATGCAAAATTATTACGGTAGAGTCTGAGGAGAGTGCCCAAAAGGAGTACTGCTGTACGTGAAGATTTCGCTTGAGCTGAGAAAGAAAGGACGCGTCGACATAGTTATCCGGATATGGCTGGTGAACCCATAGCAGCTTGCGCCATGGCCGGCGCTGGGCACGAGGCGTGGCCGGTGATACAATCGACTGGGAAATGGACAGTCGGCGGAGATGCTCGTTGGGCATTTCCGAGATGAGGTGAATCGAAAAAAGGAATAGAACTGTAGTAGAGATACCACTTACAGTAACATATAACGGGAGTCAAGATGCAATGCGTTACCAGCGAAACGAACAAGCCGACGCCTGAGCCGCGCAGGTTCGGGCCACTTCTTTCGCCCTTCCTACACAGTCACGTCTTCACTCCCGCCATCCGCAGCCCTCTCTCTTTCTCGCCTGCTTATCTTCTTCTTAAACAAATACCCATGGAACGCCTAAACAGACTTCTTGGCAGCGGCGGTGGTGGAGGCATGGGTGGCATGCCGTCTCTCATGGTAAGTCGCTCTCGAAGCTTCGCTCGGTCTCTCTCGAGATCGCCTATCGTGATCGCTGTTAACTCTGGCCACACAGGATCCGACCATTGTCGACAACTCAGAATGCGTATATATTTCGTCTCTTGCATTACTTAAGATGCTGAAACACGGCCGGTGAGTTGTTGCCTCGTCATCCGTCTTACTCTGATTCCGGTGCGTTGGCTGACATCATCATCCAGGGCCGGCGTTCCCATGGAAGTGGTACGAAATTTGGGTTTAGCAATTATGGATCGCTTGATATCAGCCACTGACGATTAAATACACAGATGGGTCTCATGCTTGGAGAGTTTGTAGATGACTTCACGGTGCGGGTCATAGACGTGTTCGCCATGCCACAGAGCGGGTGCGTTGGTCGCGCCCAGAGCCAAGGAGGTGCACAGTTGCTTACTTACTTGTCATAGAACCGGAGTCAGCGTGGAGGCCGTCGATTCAGTTTTTCAGACGAAGATGATGGACATGCTTAAGCAGACCGGCCGGTATGTGACTATTGAGCTTGTTGCTCTCAATAACGGAGACTTGCTAACATTTATCCAGTGACCAGATGGTGGTCGGATGGTACCACTCGCATCCTGGATTTGGATGTTGGCTTTCATCCGTTGATATCAATACACAACAGTCATTTGAGCAGCTTACTGCGAGATCTGTTGCCGTCGTCGTGGACCCTATACAGTCCGTAAAGGGTAAAGTTGTCATCGACGCCTTCCGGCTGATCAGTACTTCGTTTATGATGATGGGTCAAGAGCCTCGCCAGACGACTTCCAATCTCGGGCATCTGAACAAGCCGTCAATTCAAGCTCTCATTCATGGCCTAAACCGACACTACTACTCTATCGGCATCAACTACAGAAAGACGCCGCTTGAAGGGCAAATGCTGTTGAATCTGCACAAGGAGGAATGGACTCACGGATTGACGTTAAAGGACTTCAAGACGCACGACAAGGAGAACCTTGAGGCTGTACAACAGATGGTGAAACTTGCAGAGGCATATACGAACAGAGTCAAGGAGGAGAAGGAACTGACGGCGGATCAGCTGAAGACGCGGTATGTCGGCAAGCAGGATCCCAAGAAGCACCTTGAGGAAAACGTGAGCAAACGGATGGAGGACAATGTATGCGTCTTGCTTGCGGGAATGATTGACAATATTTCATTCAAGTGAATTGGTTTTTGTTTGGTTTGAAATTGTAATTTATTTAACTGCTTAAAGAAACGTGGTGTAAATGTGCCATGATTTTGGTTCTTGAATCGCAAAGATGAGGGAAAGCTAGAGAATGCGGCTGATGCACTAGGCCTGAACAGGCAAGTCCCACGCACGAAACCCATAATTTAATCATTGTTTCGAGTCTGGATATATTTGGCCCGCTCTTTGAATGAACCACAGGCATAGTTGCCTTGTCTAGCTTTCACTTTTCGACGGTACAGACCAATGGCTTCTCCTTCGCCATCTCACGACGATGACGAGGACGTTCTAGACTTTCTCGAGTCGCTAGCTCAGCCGATCACTGGGGCACCGGCTGATACTGCGCCGCAAGGTGCGGATGCTGGTGGTTCGTCTGTCGCTGCATCAGGCGCGGTCCTGTCGTCAGGTGAAGCTGGCGACGCCGTGGGGGAAGCTTCGGAGAAAGACATCCTCGTGTTTTTAGACTCGCTTGCGCAGGAAACGTCGTCGTCGCCGCCGGCACCTGTCGAGGTTAAGGAAGGAGAGTCTGCTACTTCAGGTCCGGTTCCTAGTACTGCTGCTGTTGCTACAGTTCCGACAGTCCTCACAGAAGAAACTTCAGTTCGCAATGAGGAGGCGACGAGCGCGGAACACCCGGAACGGGCCACACCTGTCGCTTCGGTCGGCGCGTCACTGTCTAGCTGGTTTGGAGGCAGCAAGGCAACGAGCATCTGGGACTCCGCATCCGCGGCCGTGAAGGGTGCCGAGTCGAAGGTTCGAGACATACAGCAGACCGCAGTGGATACAAAAATCTGGGAAGACAAAGTTAAGGGCAATATCAGCGCATTCAACAAGTTTGGGATATCCAAAACGCTTGCGTCAACGTTGTCCACCGTCCTGCATACAATCGCTCCTCCTATTTTGAGGCATGAGCAACTGCGTATTCATATCTTCCATGACATCGTGGGCTATCCGTCTATTGACACAATCGTTTACTCGGTTTTCGACAGGGTCATGCAGCAGGTTGAAGGAGGTGAACTTATAATTGTGCAGAAGGGACGCGAATCGCGGCGCCGAGATTCGGACAAGAAGGGAGTCAAGCGCGACATGGGCCTAATTCAAGGCGGACTTGAAGCGGGAGAGAAATTGTGCAAGGCAAATATTGAACAAATCAAAGCAGGAAACAAGGATAGTACTGCTGATGCAGATGGTATGTAGTTCCATCAGGTGGCGACGATCTACATTTTCACAATAGTTAACAGTTGATATAGACTCGCCTATTCGAAAGTCCGATATTTACCTCTCTATTCAAGCATGTGCATATACGACTCTGTCTACCGCCTCAACCTCCTCTACCTCATCCACTACCAGAGATGAGGAGGAGAAGCTTTTTACATTCATCATTTACCTCGACGACCCGAATCATTCATTGTCTTTTGTGACTCATTCGCAATCATTCCCCGTGCAATGGTGTGAATGGCTCGATAGCGACGAGGAAATACCGGGCCAAGTTGACCCTCGTGAGTGGTTGGCAGAATGGGTCGAGGAAGGACTTGGTCTTGCTATCGGCATTGTCGCGCAAAGATATGTCGCTAGCCGTATGGCTGTTGGGGTTGATGTCAATAACATCTGATGGAATTTGTCTTGTTTCTTCCATGCTATTCATACTCTGGACAATGGCGCGCGTGATTTTTCTCGATTTATTTTTGTAATTAGTGGTCTATGTTACAGTTGGTTCTGCGTCTTTTTCTAATTCTGTCGTCTGGTACTATATATTATTTGTTTTATTTCGCTTTGTTTGTCACATGTCTTTCATGTTTTTAGAACCACATCTATATGAAACAAAGAAACGTACTTCTTGTAACTCTCTAAATGTGACAGACTTGTACTGAAGTTCTCAAAAATAAATCACCAGATTGACATGCTGCTTCTATGATTGAAAACGTCTATACCTAATTGAATTTAAAACAAGCTGTCAGATCGTTTATTTTACAATTTCATAATAGCTCCTGCAGATCTTATAATTGGATCCGTTTATATCCTGTTTTTTTCTATCGCGTTGTCATATTTTTGTGAGCTGATTGTGGTTGAATTGTGCCAGGTACAAAGCCCGAGATTCTACACGCGGTTTGGGTGCCACAGCGTGGGAGTGCTATGGACGTAAAGCTCAAACCGCGCGATGAATCTTCATTCCGTGCTGCCTGAAGTTCGCGCAACACACCGCACAACCTCCTTGCCCGTGCTCCTCCATAGTCCTCCTTCTCGCTCACCGCTGTCTATTGCGCGCGTTCTTGTTTTTGCCGCCGGGTGTATTTTGCCATCGGCTATCTTGGAACGGGCCCAATGCGGTTGGATATTAAGGTGAGAGAATCATTTTTCTAGAAGTCTTTGGTCTGGGGTTTGGAGCCACGTAGGTCCAATACCCACTTGAATACCGACTCGACTTTTCAATTGGAGTCCGCTCATCATTAGAAAGTCATGCATTTGAACGCTAATACTGATATGCAATCGTACAGAGACAACTATTGGCGAGGTCCGATCGCGTCAAAGGAATTGACTTTCATCCGACTGAGCCATGGATTCTTGCAACCCTCTATAGCGGTGAGTAATTATGTGTGCCATCGCTGACATCAATTGAGCATGGAATCCTGATTTTTTTGCTGTTTTACATCTAGGTAACGTACAAATCTGGTCTTATGAAACCCAGAGTATTGTGAAGACTTTCGACGTTACTGAGGTCCCGATTCGAGCTGGTCGCTTTATCGCCCGCAAGAACTGGTTCGTCGTCGGAAGCGATGACTTCCAGCTCCGAGTTTTCAATTACAATACTGCTGAGAAGGTTGCTCAATTTGAGGCGCATCCGGATTACATTCGTGCTATCGCCGTGCATCCGACGCAAAGTTTTGTGTTGACTGCTTCGGACGATATGACTATCAAGTTGTGGAATTGGGAAAAGGATTGGCGTTGCATCCAGGTGTTTGAAGGCCATAGCCATTATGTCATGTCTCTTGCAATCAATCCCAAGGATACGAACACCTTTGCGTCTGCATGTCTTGATCGGACAATTAAAATTTGGTCGCTTGGTTCGCCGACTCCTAATTTCACGATGGAGGCCCATGACACAAAGGGTGTCAATTTCGTTGACTACTATCCTCTTGCGGACAAGCCATACATCATCACTACGTCTGATGATAGGACAGTGAAGATTTGGGATTATCAGACCAAAAGTTGCATTGCGACTCTTGAAGGCCATACATCCAATGTTTCATTTGCTGTTTTCCACCCTGAATTGCCTATCATTATATCTGGGTCCGAAGACTCGACGGTCAAAGTATGGAATTCCAATACTTACAAGCTCGAGCAGACTTTGAACTATGGTCTCGAACGCGCGTGGTGTGTCACCTACCGCAAGGGCACTAATGCTGTCGGCATTGGTTTTGATGAGGGCTCCGTCGTGATGAAAATGGGTCGTGAAGAACCCGCGATTTCAATGGACAGCAGCGGTAAGATCGTGTGGACGAAGCATGCCGACGTATACAGTAGCGTTGTCAAGAGCAGCGATGATCTTAAGGATGGTGAGATTATTTCTCTTCCGCAAAAAGATCTTGGCTCAGTCGAGGTCTATCCTACTCAGCTTCTGCATTCTCCTAATGGACGTTTTATTGCCGTATGCGGTGACGGTGAATATATTATTTTCACTGCTCTTGCATGGAGAAATAAGTCGTTCGGACCTGGCTTGCAGTTTGTGTGGGCGCAAGACAGCAACACGTATGCAGTGCAGGAAAGCTCGACTTCAATCAAGGTCTTCAAAAATTTTAAGGAACTCGGATCTGGCCATATTCAGTTTAACTATAACGCTGACGGTATCTTCGGTGGTACATTGTTGGGTGTAAAGGGCAGTGATTGGGTTGGTCTGTACGATTGGGATACTGGTCTCCTCGTTCGAAGAATCGACGTTGTTCCTAACGAGGTAATTTACTACGGTGTTTCATCTATCGATCGTTATCTAATTTTTCTATAGATTTATTGGTCTGATTCACGCGAACTTGTTGTGTTAGCATGCGAAGATGCTTTTTACGTTCTGAAATTTTCGAAAGATGCATATGACGCGGCTGTTCAAGAGGACCGGGTTGACGAAGACGAGGGCGTTGAGGAGGCATTTGAGGTCATTACAGATATCAACGAAACGTAAGTCTTTGCTCAGGTTTGAATGCTGTATTAGGTCGTGATGTGTGTGTTGACAATTTGTTCTAGCGTCCGTACTGGTAAATGGGTTGGCGACTGTTTTATCTATACGACATCTACAAACAGGGTTAACTACCTTGTTGGCGAGCAGACATATACTATCAGCCATTTCGATGAGCCCATGTATTTACTTGGATACATTCCTCGTGACGGCCGTGTATATCTGGCAGACAAGGACTCCAACGTAACGTCATATAGCGTGTCTCTTGCCGTACTGGAATATCAAACCGTTGTGCTTCGTGGCGACATGGAGCAAGCACAGGCTCTTCTCGAACAGGTCCCGCAGTCTGAACGAACGCGGATTGCTCGATTTTTGGAGGGTCAGGGTTTTAAGGAACTTGCGCTGCAAGTCTCGACAGATCCCGACCATAAGTTTGAGCTGGCGCTTTCTCTGGGAAATCTGGAGATCGCAAAAGATATCGCACAGGAAGACACTTCGGACCACAAGTGGAAAACTCTCGGTGATACTGCATTGCAAAACTGGGATGTTGCTCTGGCTGAAAAGTGCTATTCCGCCGTTTCAGATCTTGGGTCACTACTGCTTATTTATACGTCCACCAACAACGAGGAAGGTCTGCGGTCTGTGGCACAAAAAGCAATTGATGTGGGCATTAATAATGTTGCATTCACTGCGTTGTGGACCATTGGCGATGTGGCGGCCTGCGCGGACTTTCTGGAAAGCACGAATAGGAAACCGGAAGCCGCCCTTTTTTCGCTCACATACAAACCGGACGAGGCTCCAGTTGCCGAACTGGATGAGCTGCAACCAGCAGAGGATGACGAGACAGAAGTCGCGGTAGGAGCTGAAGAGGACGACGACGAATTGGTTGATGCTCAAGAGGAGCCAGAGAGCGCAGAAAATGATACAGAAGTTGAGGCTGAGACGTAGACATCTACATATAACGGACTTTGGAAGAGTCTAAAGAACAGTTCTAATTTTTTTTCTTGTATTTAAGACAGCCATTACTATTTAACCATACATTGATGCGAATGTTTCTTTCTTATCCCATTATTGCAGTAGGTCTGAGCAGCCGAATGCACAATCTTTTAGCCAATACCGGGGCATACACTGTCTCACTGGTCTTTGCAGCATGTCATCCGTCATGTTCGAGAGTACGTGTCATAATACCAATTCCCGCAACAGTTGACTATTCACCATTATTCAGTTCCAGGTGTGTGGTGCTCAATCCTTGGTTGTATATACAGTACAGTACAGCATAATAGTTTTGATGGGGAGAGGTCAAGTTGCGTCTCTCGCTGATATTTCCTCGCACTCGATGCATGCCGTCATGAATCAGACACTAGTGTCCCTTGACAAATGAAATAAATACATTTTATGCCAACCAATTAAGATGGGCCCTTGAATCTTTTAGTGCGCGCAAAGAAGTCGTCCAAGTCCATCGATTGCTTCATGGCTTCCTCTTTCTCAAACTCGTATCTGTCTTCTCCTTCGGTCAACGATACAGAAGTCTTGGCCATCGAGCTCGGCTTTGCCTTTAAATTATTCATCTCGCCTGTCTTGTTGACATTCTTCTTGCTGTTCTCAAAATATGGTTTCGGTCTGGGGGTTACCATGGCATTAACCGGACTGGATGGTAAATCAATAGGTTGATTTCCTACTCGAGAAGGACGAGGTGTAAGATCGTTTGCATCACTCTCTTCGGTCTGACGAATAGCGGTATTAAACTCGCTTGTCACGTCTTCCACAGGAGATGACGATATACCAGACTCTAACTGCGATGATTCTGTTTCATCTTCGGTCAGGGACAGCGTCTTTTGTTTCTTCTTACGTGTCTTGACGCCATCACCCGCTTTCTTTCTTGATTTCTTTGACTTTGCAGGAATCTCTGGATGTATATCACGGCCGTTACCTTCCAGTTCTTCAGCATCCTCGGCATCGTCTTCGTTGAACACCAGTCTGCCGTATTCTAGGCTCTCGAGTCTGACTCTTTCTGCAGTTTCCGAATCAACAGCTTGATCTTCCATGATGAGTCGAATGGCCATCTCAGGGACAAGTACAGACAAAGCATATCCACTAATGGACAGTTTAGTAATCCATCGGTTCTTTCTCGCAGCTCGGCGAACAAGGTCCTCAGTTGTGCGCAGGCAAACCCGCAAGAGAACACTACTTCCACGGACTCCATAGTACCCCGGCAAAAGGTCACCCTGACCGCTTTCCATCTGTTGTAAAGCGTCAAGTCGTCTTCCTGTGCTTTCTGCAAGAGATTTTGCTTGATCGTGAAAAAATGACGGCTGCTTCTCATTGACGATGTCAGGCAGAACAACTGCAAGCTTCTCCGCACGTCGTTCGAGTTGGTCCTCATCGAGTTCCGTCGGATAGTTCTTTCCCTTTGCCGACTTCATCACGGTTATTTTCCTATGCATTTGACAAATTGCGTACGACCTTCGTAGTGAATCCTTCAAATGGATGAATTTCTCACGTGTCTTTCTGGTTAATACCTCGCCACAAAGTGGGCATGTACTCAGTTCACGTATATCTTCGAAGTGCTCTAAAAGTTTCTTTCCCGCCTCATTCGTTGTCCGGCTTTCAAACTCGTCGAGTTGCAGTAGTTGTGAAGCAGTCGGCGAGGAATCAGCATAGTCACCTCCATCAATCGCAAGCTCGTCGCTTCGGAGAGTTGGTGCTGAACCCGTTTTCTCCATCCACTTATTATTGGTTGTAATTGCACTATCAGTCATCTTTATAAGCCTTCTCACACTATCCAGCGGGTCTTCAATCTTAGTCTGTCGTTCCAGGTCTGCTCTTCGAAGTGGTATTTTGTCGTCATCGTCACTGATACCGTCTAATTCGACAAAACTCTCGCGACCTAGGCCTCGAGTACTTGAAAGCTTGCCGGCAACTTTAGTGTGTCTGCCAGAATATGTATTCTTAATCGGACGCTGGCTACTTTGCGATGAGCGGTTGTGACCGTCACTTCGCTCATTGAAGGCCATGTTTCCAGTCGGGCCACGGCCCTCAACAGTATGAGACATCCGAGTACCCCCAGAACCGCTGGAATCCCACGCGCTTCTTATTAATGACGAAAAGGGGGAATGGCTTCCCGAACTAGGAGCCCTACTCTGAGAAGATGATATCTGCTGGCGTCTAGACTGAGACGATCGTATTTGTGGTGACGACGAAGGCTCATCGTAGATGTCAGGACTGTAGCTTGCGGATACCTGCTCATTATGCCTTCTCCTTTTCGACGAAAGTGATAACTGCGCGTCACTCGTGTCTTCTTGGTCCAACGAATATCCGTCACGCGCTCGCTTCGGTCGGGGCGGAGTCGATTTCGAAAAATCGAGCATCGACTGCCGCGACGTCATCGCGAGTAAATGCCACCAATATGCACAAGAAATGACGAACTATGACGGGCGGTAAGGGAAAACGTGACGACTGGGATAATAGGACGCGATTTCGCAATTGTATTCTGGCGCTACGATGGTGAGAGCATTAAGGTTTAGACGTGGAAACTCAAATCTTTGGAGCTGCGAGCTTCACTATTTTGAAAGGAATTCCTAACAGCTATGAATTTTCAATTATATCGACGCGTTAAAAAAAATTGGATGACAGGAGAAGAGCACAAAATCTGACTGCAAAGTGCACGTTATATACAAGATATCATTCACTCTCAGGAATATCTACTGACATCATTGAGGAACGAATTATTACCTATTCGAGATAAAACTCTTTGTACTTCTTGCCGTAGTAGCCCGCTGCAGAGAGCCCGACTGTGGTCAGGACAATTGGGAGCGGCTTCCTAAGCTTGATAGCGCGGGGTGCACTCGCCAAAGCAAGGAGCTAAAGTCATTTTTGAGTCAGTAGACGATACCTTCTATCAATAATCAAAGCT
The DNA here is from genome assembly GCA_030556275.1 of Lipomyces sp. NRRL Y-27488. Classification (NCBI taxonomy): domain Eukaryota; kingdom Fungi; phylum Ascomycota; class Lipomycetes; order Lipomycetales; family Lipomycetaceae; genus Lipomyces; species Lipomyces sp. NRRL Y-27488. The sequence continues at coordinate 52,650 of JAKTPS010000049.1, forward strand.
GTTCAACATACAACTGATGCGGAAAGCGCGAAGTGAATGCCGTACTCCTTGTTTTCCTTTATCAAGTATCCTACGTCCATGCCATCAATTAGCATCACCAGGGACGGCAAGAGAATGTCAACGAGATATAAAATTCCATACCGCCAATTCCATACAGAATTCCGACACCAAGTCCGCCCAGTAGAGATGGTAGTGATTTCTTGCGTCTGGATTGCGGCAGCAACACGATTAGTCGAACGCCATAATGCAGCTCGAGGTCACCAGAAATATGAGCCGCTTACGAGTATCCAATAATCCCGCCAATAGAAGTCAAAGCAGCCAAAGTAAATGCCGGGTGCTCCTAAAGACATTGAGTTAGCCCATTCCTTTCAGATCGGCGGTTGAGGTGACACGGCAATACCCAGCCGGTGGTCGCAGTAATTCAATTGGATCCCAACGATCATCCGTAATTGACTTCACAGAAACCAATACTAACCATTTCGAAGAAAAATCAGCGAGTCAACACGACAGATGGACGAGACGTGCAACAATTGAGATTCGATGGTGGATTACTCAGTCTGCTGATCGATTAACACCAACTAAAACCACGTGATTAGTACCTAAGTCAGGTCACGATGACGAACTTGATTATGGATATCATAGTAGTCCAACTACGCTATTTCGCTTGATCATGTCAACTTGCAGGAGAAACGCAATGTTGTATCATAGGTTGGTATGATACTCAGTATCTTACATAGTTATAAGCAGGCTTGGCGCTTTTGTCACGCCCAACTCATGTCAAAATACATCATTAATATGTCAAGACATTTTCGTCTATTTGTTGTCCCAAACGTTAAGCATAATGTATGTACAAACACTTTCAAATAGAACGATAGCTAATGGGGCTCCCTTTCCCTTTTTAGTTGATGAAATTGTATACGAAGAAATGAAGAATCAGACTGCCAAATACAAAATCCGCAAAGGCTCTAAAGTATTCGGTCAGTTCCGGAGAGCGGATCAGAATAGTAACATCTCGCAAAAAGAAGACCATACCTCTCTGGTGAGACTTTTTCGAATTGACTGCTGTTCGCAGGATTGGCTTGGATCCGAAGGGAAACTTGAGAAGGCAAGGAAACGGTCAGTTTAGTTGCTGAACAGTATTGACAGCCAATGCATGCCGCCAAAATCTTAAAGTAAAGTAAATATCATACCAGCTAGGACAAATTGGCCGACAGTAATTGCAAATCCAGCTAGAAAAGCGTTGAAAGGCTGTATTGAAATACGCATTAACAATCACTTCCTCAGCCTGAGTTCCGGATCTGACACTTACATAATTTCCAACCAAAGCACAGTATACAAATTGTAGAACGCCGACTGCAACGAGAAAAACCAAAAATGTATCAATGAGCTTCAAGCGTTTGGAAGTGTCCTTCTGGTAAGACTTGAACGCCTGCGTGATAATGGCCACGGTGGCCCCCGGACTGACAGTCTTTGGTGAGGTCGCTGACGAACCAGGAGAAACTGACGACACGGACTCGGCGGAAATGGTGCTGGACGATGCCGGCGTTCCACCAACTTTTGGTGATCGCACCTTCTTGGGGGCCATTTCTGTATGCTTTTGTGGATCCGTAGGTCGTTTGGATGTTCACGAAACGCGTTGTCTACTTCGGCTATTCCCCTAACCCACAGATGTGTGTTTTGATCGTATATGAACTATTTACAGCCAACATATATGATTATGTACAACATACATACATATCTATGTAAATATATTGTAATGCAGCGCCGTTAATCAACATCCTACCGCTCTAATATGTTCCATTAGTTAACACCACTCAATAACGGCCAATAACAGTTTCCCTCTCCATGCTCCGCATTTCTAGCAAACGCGAACTATTTATCTACAAACCATAGCTAGCTTTCACAACATCGCTAAATCGCTTAATCGCAAGATCGATGTTCTCTGGGCTCACTGCAGCGTAAGTTGCACGGAAAAATATAGCGCGGCTTGCAATATCGTCCACTTTGAACCATGTTCCTGGTAGAATTAAAACTTTGTTGTCAATCCCAGCTTCAAATATTTCCTTTTCCACTGCTTCGATCCCAAGTGACGAGCTGAGCGGGTGTTCCGCGTAGTTTAGCTGTATCCAGACAAACATGCCCCTGTTCCGGCTGACGTTAGAGGCTAGAAATATGGAATACATAATAGTCAGTACTTACGCGCTCGGAACAACCCAACTTGCAACTTCCTTGGGCAAATATTTTTCCATTGCGTCCAGCATGTAGTTCCTTCGAATAGTGTATTCTGCCCGTATATTGAGCAGCCAGTTCAGAAACATCTCCTGGTCCCATGCATCGGCGAGCAAACCGTGTACAACTGCCATAGAAACACCAGACGGAAACTGCAGTCCAACTTCGTTGTGTCGTAATATACGCTCAATGAACATTTCGTTGCCCGTTATGAAGCCACAGCGAATACCAGGAGCCACGATCTTGGCAAGGGAGTCAAGTCGCAGAACTCTACCCTCCGTATCCATACTAAGCATCGACGGCACCAATGAGCGCAAAAACTCTTCATTAGTTTTCGGAATTGGAATATGCTTGTAGTCCCTATCTTTCACGTATTCTGCCATCTGCAAGAAATAATAGGGGTCATCTTCTATAATAACTAAGTCGTATTTAACTGCGATCTGATATATATCCGCTCGTCTCTGCAAGCCCATTGTCGATCCCGTCGGATTCTGGCCCGTTGGTACCATATATAGCACGTGAGGGCGTTTCCCATCACGGGCACTTTCGTTCCAGTTTTCCAAAATCTCCTCTAGCAGGTCCGCGCGCAAGCCCTCATCATCCACCGGGATTCCAATTCGACGCGTTTGCATTGGGCGCAAGCTATCAACAGTTTCCGGGAATGCAAATTCTTCAAGCATCATGTAGTCGCCAGGGTTGATCAGCATGCGAAACACAGTCTCCATAGCCTGAGTATTTCCTCCCGACATAATTGATGTCCAATTAGAGTACTTAGGCTTATGCACTATCTGTTACGAATCTTAGCGCCATCTTTTGCAACAAGATATTGGGTCAAATTACCTCAATGTGCTTTTTCCAATATTCGACGAGCTGCCTCGAGCCAGTGCCCTGTTCGTATTGAAGGGCTTGAGATAAATCGTAATCCGTAAGGCCCTTCAACCTGCTATCTTTTTCTTTCCCGACATGCTTCAATACGCCATCTTGAAGACCATCATTAAGCCAAATGCCGGATTCGCGCTGTTCCGCGGTCTTTGGCATCACAACGGTAGCTACTATCTTCTCGATTGGAAACAGATCTGGTGATGGAAGGCCCGCGGCCAAAGATAGAAGCAGCGGATCGCGGCCCAGATACGAACTAGAGACTTTGAGCATACTGGCTTGACGTAGTTTAGACTCAATGGAGAGATGGTGCGAGTGGTCCAAACTGTTAACTTCGGAAGCGCCAGTAGACACCGTTTGCTTAACACTTGGCAAAGAGGTAGTATCGACGCTTACAGCGACAGTGCCGTTATCAGGCGACTCCCCACGAGGAGGTCCAGGAGGAGGAGGACACATTGACAAATTGCTGCTCTGTGGGACAAGAATAAAAAGGACAGTTCTGACAACATCCACATCCGAGATAAAGGATGGCTCGACATCGACGATTTAAGGTTTAAAGAATGGGAAGTTAAAAGATCTGTACGCTGATAAACTAGCGGGTGGCCGAGAATATAATCATGCAGTAAAGAGGTATGTAATGTATACGGACGTTTATTCTCTTCCATTGAGTTGTATGTTGATGGAAAATACTTCTCATATCTTAGTTTCCAGTCATGTTTCGCAATCTCGGCCATTGTGTTTTCGTTAATGAGGAGTTAATTTTTGTAGACCAGTTTGCTCAGGCACGGCTATATTGTATGACACAAACAAATTAGATGTCACATAAGACGGCATTGGATTATTTATATTAGAAAATCAAGAAGCTGGCGATCAAACAGCTACGAGATTAATTCAAATACACATTGGGAAGCTTGTTCTAAGATCGAAAAAGTTTGACGTTTTTTTATCTTCATGGAAATCTGAGGTTAACTCAAACGACTCCAATTTTAATTCTTTACCTGTCCATAGTTCTCTTATACTTCTTGGCCTCCATTTTGTTTATGTGCACTGGAAAATAATTGTGCTGCGATGATAGCGCAGCTGTTAAAAGAGCCAGGGTGAAATTGTGCCCGTAATAGTTGGCTGAGAACGAACCTGCTCATCTTAAAGAACCTTGATCTTCCCTGAAATTTACCATTCCATTCAGCAATCACCACGACTTGCCATGTCATTATAATCGGCAATTCGTTATGAATATCTTCAGCTCGAATTTTAGCAATGTTAACTATTTTCAAGATTCTCAGTTGACAGAGGGCAACAAACATCAAATTGCACCGGGATTTAGACAACGACCACGACCAACACCCAAAGGCAATGGTGACAAGAAGAACAACAAGCAAAATGGTGTTGCTCAGCAGTTGTCAATGCAAGACTGGGATGCAAAAAATCAGGCGGCTATGACAAAGTTTGAGGCAACTTGGAATGGAGACGCGCAGTCACTCTACGAGCATGTAAGTGATTTGCTCCTGTTGGAATCATCTTTTGGAGAACCAGCCTGCTGACCAGCCCAGTTACAAAAACTTCGTGATGCTGAAAGACTGAAAATGGAAAAAAGCGGTCTTGTGGATAGAATAGACGCACAGAAATCGTTGACTGAAGCCATAGTATTCACTGGAACATGCATGGACATGTGTCCTGTCTTTGAGAGGGTGCGACGAAATGCTGGAAATCTCGTCAAGTCATATGAAAAGAATGCAGACGGTCAAATCGATCCCACAATTTCGGTAAAAGAGTTTTCTCGGCCGGCAGCCGGACAGCCACCCGCGTTACCGTCAGACGTACGGCCTCCAGGTGTTCTACAGGTATGGACTCAATATGGCATAGAGACAAGCCTGTGCGATGTCAAACTTACGTGATTTAGTCAACCTTGACATATTTGATCAATAATATCGTGCCTCAACTGCCGGACTCTCACGCCTTCTTGTGGGATCGTACGCGTTCCATCCGACAAGATTTCACCTACCAAAACTATTCTGGCTACGAGGCAATTGATTGCAATGAGAGGATCGGCAGAATACACATTGTATCACTTCATGGTCTCGCACGCGAAGGCATAGCGACAGCCCATCAGCAGGAGATGGAACAGTTCACCAAAGTGCTGCAGACACTTTCGGAATTGTATGACGACGCTCGTACCAACGGAATACAATGTCCAAACGAGGCAGAATTTCAGTCTTATCGATTGCTTTGCTTTCTCCGCGATGCGGACTACGATCGACAAGCACAAGAATTACCCGTGTCAGTCTTTCTTGACGATAGAGTCCAGTTGGCGCTAACATTACGGGAGCTGGGGCAACAGAACAACATTGTCGCACGTGGCTATACTAATACGGAAAATGCTCAGAACCTGTTTGTCAGATTTTTTAAATTGATTCGTGGAGATTCTGTACCCTTTCTAATCGCGGCATTGGCTGAAATGCACTTTAACGACATTCGGATGTGGGCACTGAAGTCGATGGCGTCTGGGTACCACAGACGAGGCAAGCCATATAAAGCGTCAGTTTTAGCTGAATATCTAGGTTGCGATGACTTGAACGAACTATATGAACTATGCGACCATTGGGAAATTACCCGAAGAATTGTTGACGACATTGAATGCGTTGATGTCACCTCGTGGAGTGGTACGAATTTTTTATGTTCTGAGGTCTTAATTATTTACTAATAGCCTTAAATCCTATAGATGAAAAAGCTTTAGTGAAGCCTACAATTCACAAGGCATTTTCAAAGCAACTAGTCGATTCCAAGCTTGCCATGATTGTTGCTCAAAGCGGACCAACTGCTTTGTCTAACATCATCAATGGCAATAATTTATCGATTTATCCACAGAATTCTCCAGACAAAAGTGTAACACTGCGAACCTTGTTTGGAAACGGCACGAGAGTGGAAAACCCACCATTTACGACGAAATCCATATCGAGCACTCAGAGTCGTTCCAATTCATTTTCTGTGTTGCCAGGCACCTTGTCTTTTCAGCCTCCAAAGATGCCTCCCGTTGATGCATTCAAAACGGATAAAGTGAAGCCGTCATTCACTACTCCAGAGATGTCCTTTACTTTCCCGCAAGAGAGTCTGAAGAAGAAGAAGAGCACAGAGTCGGCTGTCGCTGCCGGCAACTTTAATTTTGGAGCAATTACACCAAATCGAAGTCAACCTTCAAATATTTCTAGCCTGAACATTGGCCCTTCGTCGATCAACATTCCCAGCTCGCGAACCAAACGGAAAGTGATTCTGGAAGATGAAGTCGATGAGGGGACCCCAGCTCGTGAGTTCACTACAGAAGTTAACGTGTCATTTGACAAACTGAAGGCTGCGGCGCCGCAAACGGCCAAGCGAGTAGATTATCATTCTGCCGCTCCCGCCGAACGTGACAGTCTATTCAAGGATGTGGTCTCAAATATGGTGAAGGAAGTGTCGAAAAAAGCTATCGACGCATCAATTCGAAAGCAAGAACACAGGCGTCGACTTATTCACGATCTTCAAAAGGAAATTTTTGAAGGTGCCGTGTATGACAACACATGGCAAGTATGCCAGGAAGCACTGGCTGCAGATATTAGCAGGAAGGCTTTACTGAAGTCAGTGATAAAGGTTGTCAAGGACGTGGCGGTCAATGCAAAGAGAAGAGCGGATCTCAAAGCTAAACGACAGGAGCAAGCACGAGCGGCCGCAGACATGCTGGGACGACCGCTGAAACGGAAGCGACTATCAAGAATACCACAAAATCGAGCCGAAGATGCCGACGAAGAAGAACGCATTTCGGAAATCAAACGGGAGCGTCAATTAGTTCAAACTCTATGGGCCGCAGTCGATGTAGACAAGGTGGTACTGCCGCACATCGAGAATCTGTTCAAACAAGTGCATATAGACGAAGGAGTTTTAGATATCGCATTGCTTACGTCCGATTGGGAAGCCCCAGACGGTGTGTGGTTGCGTACAAAGCTTGGTCTGGGATGGGATTCAAATAGATGGACACGCACTCTCGAAGGTCAAAGAGTCAATTTGACCTTTTCAACCATGGATAACGACATTGAAAGTTACGCAGATGTCGCGGGATTAATCTTTTCATGCGGAATGACGGGCGGGACTGGCCAATTTATCGACCCGTGGGACAAGCTTCGCCATGATCGTGAAACATTGTTCGGCGCATTGAGATTGCTCTATAAGTTCTCGTCATTTAACATTTCATTGCTTGTCATTTACTGGCCATTTGACACGATATCAAAACAAGACGTTGTGTCCGCACTCGGTTTAGAAGAATTGGGGAAAAGGATTGTCTCGAATCTATTTTTCATGACCATGGATACGCTTGAAGACAATCGGTTTCCACTGGCTCTTGAGACACTGGCAACGGCGATTCAAGTTTAAAAAGCCGACTAATGCATGCTTCTAGATTCCTTCTTGTATTATATAAAAATGTATTTTTAGTAGTGTTCGGTTTGATTTGTCCGAATGAAAAGAGAAATTGAGATCACCCAGCAATCCTCTGCTTTCTGAGATAGGCAGATCCGCGAATTAAGGAAGAAGACAACAGATTGCTTAATATAAAGACATTGCGAGCTATTAAATAAAACCCACCACGATATTATGCTATGATGCGAGATAATTGAATGATACTACTAGAAGAGTATTATTTAAGGTAACCCAGAAACGCCACGATTGCTAGATCCCTGTAGCACTATCCTCTCAGCAAGAAAATGTTCTTCTTGAAGTCGAATTTCGCAGCCAAGTAAGCCAGTTCTCCCGCCTAGGCGGAATCGGCTGCAGAAACGATCTCGAACCATCGATGACCTCATGAGCAACAGCTAGAGAAGGACCAGGTTGATGCCGAACTATATTCATAAAGTCTGGACGCAGCCTTTTCGTTGTGCCTGCACCACCAGAACGTCGCTTCAAAGAAAAGAGTCGCCATTTCGTACGCAGACCGCCTCCAGGGGACGACGGCGCTATCGCTGTCGTGGAGAAAACGTCTGACGAGACTGTTCCGACCTTTAGTAAAGGAGTCATCGACGGTCTTTCGACTGAGATGTTCGATCTGGTCGGCTGCGCAACATTGCTTATATCTACTGAATTACCGGAACAGCCTTCTGTTTCTTCTGCAGTTGACTCTTCACGTACTTTCCGCGTAGACTGACGAGTGGCTAATGAAAGCCGCGTCACGGCGTTCTCGTGCACGGAATTCTCGTTATTTCGAAGTTCAGTTTGGTTGCTATCGACAGTGTTCGAATCACAATGCATCCGACCGCTTGCACATGAATTCTCGTCTGCCGTGCTTCCATCGCGAAAGGTGAGAGTATCAAAAAAGCTATAATCTGAAAGGTCAAGCGGAGAAAAGTTGGGATTCAACTTTCGCCGCAGTTGTAAAGCTCTCGTCCTTTGACGGCTTCGCGGCGTGACATTGGCGTCATAAATGGTGGCGGCTGGAAGCAATTGAATATCATTGACCGATGTACCAGTTTTCTTTGGGCCCTCCAAACCATGCTGACTGGTTATACCACATTCGTAGGTGTCCGCATAGGATCCGGCTTCCGTACAATTTCCGGTATCTCGTAGATCTATGTCATCCAAAAAATGACAATCCATTGGCAAAAATTGGGGAAGCTGCAGACGTGGCGGCACATCAAGCATACTCTCTTGAGCCACTAAAGCACAATGGCCCTCGTCGAACAGAGAGTATGACGGGTATTCATCAGTAGAAGATTGAGAAGAAAACTGTGCCGTGCCACAGCGATGCCTTTCAGATCTCTTAGATTCTTCAGCAGCGAGAGAATAACTGAAACAAGCGGCAGAGTGCGACGAGACTGATCCCATCGACAGGTCACAGTGTTCTACCAAAGCACCACCAGAGATGGCTTGATTATACTGCCGCTCATAGTCGAGGAATGCCACGGAATCTGCGTTACTCTTGCCTATGCATGCATAAACTGTCGCGATCGGATAACGACCTACGGGGAAATAGGACATTAGCAAATCATTCGTGGTTGAATAAATAGCCTATCTGCAGAAAACTCGTCATACTAGTCCTATCCGCATCTAAATCAATTTCTTGCACACAATCAAAGAGCTTTGAATGAGGAGACTCTACTCCAGGCACAACGTAGTCGTCGAACATTTCGAACTCGAACTTGACCTGATTAGATGGCCAGCAACAAGACTTCAAGCGGTCGAATGTCTCTACTAGACCATATATATTACAGGGCGTATTTTCGTCAGTAAACCTTTCCATGGTTTCGTCCTGGGCCGTACGCTGCCGTACACAACAGCATACTAATGGAGCAGCTTGCAAAGGCATGATCGCGTACCATGGGGTTAGGGCAAATTGCCTAATCAGCTTTTGTAAAGTAATGCAAATTCATGAATGAAGCCAAATAAAACAAGACATAAAATGCAAGATGACACTCAAAATGTTGCACACATGAGGTGACCAGACATGAGTTGATCAAGATATGGTTGCAAATCAATCGACCAGTGGAAATTAGAAAAAAACAAAGACCCAACCTGTCCTGCCCTTTTAAAAATGCCATAAAAAAACATGAAGCCTGTATAATATATTGCCCGATGGCGGTAAGACTGGTGTGCTTAGAACATTTACACTGCAGTACGTCGCCAAATACTGTGCCTTGAAGTCGGCATCTTCATCTGTGAAAAGAAGTGCTTGTAGCAAGTCACTGTTTACTCGACGCTGTAACCCCACACTTCCTCAAAAGACTTCTTGCCTTTTGTCTCGGGGATAAGCTTGAAGGAGAGAACAAAGTACTGCCATTATGATTAGCTTCATCTTTCTTATAAAAAACAACTGCCAGATGCATTGGAAGAAACTTACGAAGCAAGCAATACCGGACAGAATGAAAAAGACATATCCGCCAATAGCTTGGTTAAGAATCGGAAATAGATAGCCCTTGAATATGTCAGCATAGCTGCGATGTACATAGAAAGGCTAAATTAACTCACGATCAAGAAGGTGGACACCCAGTTGCATGTGAATCCAACACTCTGCGCAGTACCGACCGAACTCGCTTCAGTGAGTTCCGGGATTATCAGAAACGGGATAGGCCCGAGACCTACAGAAAAGAAGGCAACAAAAATTGGGGCAGCAATTCCGGAGAGGACCGTAACGCGATAGAGAATTCCAAATGCCAGCAAAAACGACGCTGTCGCCATGCCGCCAATCGAAATCAAAAGTAGCGGACGTCGCCCAACACGATCGACCATCGGTGCGACGCCCAGATTGACTAAGCAGTTCAAAAGAGAAATGAGCACGTTAACAAGAACAGCTCCATTAGGAAACAATGTCGACAGGATGGTGACGCCATAGAAGATCATAGTATTAATGCCGCAAAGTTGCTGTGCGGTCAAGATACCGATAATGCAAATCATTGGTTTTCTGTACTTGGGTGAGGTGAGGAATTCCATGTAGGAGATCTTGTGGAAGTCTCGCGGAGTCTGTGAGTCAACCGTTCGCAATGTGCTTGACGAACTGCTGCCTTCCTCGGCGGACATTATGATTGACAAGGAGTCATGCACTTGCCCTATTTCCTGCGCAACGTCAGTCGGCACTAGCTGTGCCACGGAATCGTTATCATCAGGGGCATCCGAATAGGTGGAATCAGAAGAAGACCCGCCGGCATCCATCGATTTCAAAATCGGAGGCTTCTCCTTCCACGCGTCGATCATCATATCAATTTCCAGAAGTTCCTCGGCCGATGCAAGGCCATCAGTCAATCCACGCAATTTAATGAGCGACACGCGCGCGTCGTGAGTGCGATTTCGCAATGTAAGCCATTTAGGAGATTCAACGCAAAACTGAATGCAGAACAAGTTCACTACTCCAAGCATTCCTCCAATCGACAGAATAACCCTCCATCCCGTGAATGTCGACAAGAAAATGCCCATAATCTGAGCGAGGAGAATGCCGATATTGATGAATTCCTGGCACATGGCGCCAATAAACCCGGTCATGGATGCCGGACTAATTTCGTTCAGATACATGGGCGTGACAATAAGGGAGCTGCCGGCACCAAGACCTGTAACAAACCGACCGAGCATAATAAGAGGAAAGTTTGTTGATAGGGAGATGATGATGGGGCCGCCGATATAGCCGATGCAATTCAGCATCGTCAAGCCCTTTCTGCCGAACTTGTCCGCTGCACGTCCAGCAAACGTTGCACTGATAAAACCGCCAACACTGAAAATGGAGTTAATAAGCCCGATTTTGTTTGCATCCATCGGTATGCAGTCAATGAGAGCATTGGTTCCAAAGTAGTCATTGTATTTAATTTGACATGATATATAGGCCTCGGGTGCATTCAGCTCGGACTATATGCCGGTGTTAGTCTTCGAATGCTCAGTAAATCAAACATCTCCAAGACATCATGTCACATACTAAATGATATCCAAATTGCAAAGCACCAAAGCAGCATATGACGACCTGAAAGACCAGCAAAGGGGTGATCCTGTTCTTTGCCATTGTGACGATTCTTGATAAACGGTTTGGTGAAACCCCGCAGACGCCTATTACGTAGGATCCCGATCAGTATGCAGGATGAGAGCTAATTGCCGACCACTGGCGTCATGAATAAGGCAAGGCAACAATCTAACAACACAATGGGCATCCGTATGTACGAGCAGCCACGTTAATCCGGATGGCGAATATTAGGTCCTAGAGATAAAACTACAAAACCCATCGTTGCATCGAGATGGCCGCCGGCCGCCGCGCAGCAATGTAAGCAAAAAGCCCGAGCCAACTTTGATAAGAGCCCCGACTCAAAGGTCCCTGAACCTTCCGCAAACCTTAAACCTTCCGCCGCTCGCCTCCGGCAAACATTTTGCAATTTCATTTGTTTATTATGAAATGACAAACCAACTGACAACCTGCGACAACTCAGTATCATAGCCCAAGCAAATTATACTGCAAAACGCCATAGTATCGCAAAAACAATTCCACCATTATATATACAGAACTTCAAGCCAGCCTGCTTAGAGCAAAGTACGTCGTTGACCCTGCCAATGCAAAGCAGTACGAAAATTTGGATTTTTAAGCGAACCTTTCACATTTCCAAGATTTCGCTTAGCCAGTGGCGAATAACGACCTCACCTTCTTCCATGCCCTTCCAGTCCATATGTCGTACAATAACAGCAGCATGAGCAGCCTTAGTCTTCGTAATATGTACTGGAAACTTTTTCCACGCTATGGAATCGAGTGAACGGATCATTTTCAGCTGTCCGTCACTGAGTGCAAGCGGAGGAATGTAATGGTGGTGTTTTTGATCGATTCTCTCAATGGAATCCTCGTCCGAATCCTCCACCAAATTTTCGACAAGAGAATGCGACATGCTGTAAGGGATAAAATCACCTAAAACGGTGTCGACAACATCTTCCACTTGCTCATCTAGGCGGGGTAAACGAAACTCATCAAGACCATATCTTCCTTTTTTATTCGAGTGGAACTCGCGGAGGCGTCGAGAGGAATAGAATGTCTGGATCGAGGCGGAAATCAAGAACGCCAAAACCCATATAGGGGAGATGAAGATCAACTTAATAAGCATAACAGACAGTCCCGGAAGAACCGTTAGTGATTTTGCCCTGGCCCGCACTCCGGTCACAGTACCGTTCCCAGAAAGATCAGACAAGGGATCATGAGGGGAATAAATGACATTCTCTTCCGCCATTCTCCTTTTTACAGAAACAGGGTTCGAAACATCCAAGATCGTCGGCCCGTAACCGGGCAAATGATTCAACGTCACGTTATGGAGGTCCAAAAATGGGTCCGTTGGAGATATGCCAGCAGTAAACCACGATGTGCGTCTATCGTTCACGATATTAGCATAAAGCGCATGATTCGAGAAAAGAGTAAGCGCGTGAAAGAAGATCGATGATTTATCTGCCAATAGATTAATCAGCGGCGTGGACGTGTTCGAAAATTTGTCAAGCATGAACAGCTGTCTTCCAGTAGCTGAGATCGTTCGGGGAACTAGCGTATTGAAAAGCGTAGTGGGCAAGTCATTTCCGGGTGCGCGAACGCCAAGATGAGGAGTGCAAAATGTCGTGAAGTTCTATCGGGGCAGAAAGAAGGTAAAATGTCAACCAAAACTGAATGATATACATACATCCGACAGCGACAGCGCACAACTTCCAGTTGAAGAATCTGGACTAGTCAACAGTAGAACGAAGAACGGAAAGGAAAACTTACCACAGGCTTAACTTTCTTAAATATGCCCTTGGAGTACAGAATGCCGATTGCATATCGCGCCATAAGCCCGCCGAGAGAATAACCGACCACAGAGATATTGTCAATCTTGATATTCTGTCTTTCGTAATTATCAAGAGCTTGCTCGATCTGCAAAATGCAGTTAGTTGTGAAGCTCTTGTGAACTAATAGAGGGAGTGCGAACCTCCACTGCGACTTTCTCGCCACACATGTCAATGCCGTCATAAGTCAAGTAGCCTTCATTGCTTTGTGTGACGAGCACATACGGCTTCCTGTACTTGCTGTTCTTCGCGAGAGTGCCTGCATCGCGCAGGTTTCTCACTTGCTCCTCAGCGGAGGTGTCCTTATCAACATCAGATTTAACTCGATGATGATCATCGACGTCGACGTACTCATGCTTTTCCTCGATGTCCTGTGCAGCTAGGTCATCGTAGGTATAGTATTGATCAACAGCACGCGTGACATAATCGAAATGCGAAACGTTTCCCCAAAGACTACAGAAGAGGGGTGAGTTTAGACAGAGCTTAACACCGACGTAATGCGGCAGGAAAAGCCATAATTACCCGTGAACAAGAACAAGAAGATGGTTAGAGCGATAATCCATTCAAATATTTAAAGTTCAGCGGACAGATCGACACGAGTATTCAGCGGCTGGAGAGAGGGAAGGGCGCAGATGGAATTGGGGGAAAAGAGAGACAGAAGTACGAAAAGGAGAGAAAAAGGCTGGGAGGCTGCAGAAATGGGCGAGGGAGCGAGGGAATTCAAGGCCGTTCATTTTATAGGTGCAGACTGGCACACGACCGCTCGTGCCTGGCATATTTCTGGTGTCGTTCACACCGTGGCTTGGCCGCTAGCCTGGCTGCCAACTTTGAGTGCCACTCGCACCCACAATTGCCAATAGCCCGTTTGCTAAGCGGATATGCCTTTAAGCGTCCCACGGTGCGGCAGATTTTCCACAGCAATGCAAGCCATGCTGCACTGTTGCAATCAGTGACTTCATCCCGCGGCACTAGCGTCCTAGTCTAATCACCCTAACCCAGGCACACGCGACCAGCAGAACTAGACTCGCACCTTTGCGTTTTTTTGCTGTCTGGATAAGAGAACCGTAACTGGCAGTCGTCTGAATATCGCTCGCCTCTATGCCCAGAGCCGGCAGATGCTCAAACGGTCGGCAATACTTGCGGATTTGGCGAAGGAGAAAGGCTGAGAGCCACACGCCTCAACACAAGGTTTGCGCCATAGCTCCACTTTCCAATCGGCGCTAGTCTGCTTCTGTCATTTGACTCGGTGCCCCAGAGTTTCCCCTCCGAGTATCATATGAGGGAGGACCTGCACCAGTCATATCATATGATCCAGGATCGGAATCTTTAGAAACGAAATGTGCTATGCTGATTGTCTTTCTTTCATTGCCTTCTACAACCCAACAAACTGCAATAATGTACAAAAATGTCAAACGGGACTGCTGTCCTTGCTAAGACGTCCTCGTTAACCACTCGTCAACCATGGTTGCGGATAATCAGAGTATACATGAAAGAGTCTCACGAGTGTAGCCGAACAAATTCGTCTCGTCTTCTCCCGTTTACTATGTCGCTTTCTTGGACCGTCCACTGACCTTGCGAATGCCGCCGCTAGGTCCTCTCAGCTTCTCAACCGTGATCGTACCGGAAGTTACACGTCGCTGTGGCCGAGAAGATACTGACCTGGTCGACATCGGCGATGCCGTGGTTGTCGTTGTCGTCATCGTCGTCGTCGTTGCAATGGTAACGGCTGAGTAACTGACGCTTCGACGTCCAGAAGGCGACGTACTAGCTGCTCGCGTTTTCTTCACAAACATTGTATCCCCGGCCTCGACTTCAATATTTTCGTCGTTCGCTACTTCCAGAGCGTTATCGCCTTCTAGCGAGCTCTCAACCAGTGCGGCTGAGACTGATCTTGACCGTGACTGCGGCGACTTTCTTGGCTGTCCAGGTGTCGGCTCCGGAAGAGTAGCATTATTTTCGACGTCACCAAGTATATTTCGAACTGGGGTTCTGGGCGTAGAAATTCTATCTTGCAGAGACGACGCTGCAACGAGTTGGCTGTATCCAGCCAAACCGGCAGATGGATGTCCGCGTGCCATTGTGTGCCGCCATTCTCGAAATTCGTGCTGATGCAGATAGAGCCAGTGCTGCTGCGGACCAACAACCATTCCCGGACGCATAAACCGCATGTAGGAGATAACTTCGTTCGCTGTAAACTCGTAAGCATACATTAAATACGCACCGATAAGGCATCCTGTTCGTCCCAGTCCTGCTTTGCAATGAACTGCAATCATCTTCTTCTCACTGACAACGTCTATGCACACTCCTATAAACTTTTTCACCATGTCCATTTCTGGGCAAGTTCCGTCTTCGAATATCATATCAATGTGTTTAATGGCACGGTTTTCAAATATCCGTTTGTCGTAAAGAGGAGAGTTGAGACGGAACACAACTGCCACGTCATTGTCCTCGAAGAAGTCTAGGACATTGCTCACGGCTGCTGGCATCTTTTGTGGGGTTAGATCCGAAAGACCTGTGTACTGCGGCGATGCAAACGCAACAAAATGAGGTGGGATAGTATTGAAATCTCCCATTTCTACTCGTTCGTATTTCTCATATCTGTGCGTATGTTAGCTATCGTCTTAAAAAGATCGCTATGTCATGTAAGGGTCCGCATACTCTTCCAGGATAAAATCCTTCATGTTCAGAAGACCCTTTTCTTTGGCTTTCCAGACTCCGTATACCACGTCCTGAATTGAGAGAGTAAAATCTGCCACAGAGTATCCTGCATCTCTAAATGGCATGAATGGTGGTTCCGCCTGGGCAATTGGTGCCAGTGCCAAGTGAGGTGGCCAGGATTGAATTAACACCTGTATGTAGATTAATAAGTGATCCAATTCGGTACCTCATATAGATAAAGAGAACACAACTTACCATGTAGCAGCATAGAACACAAGCAGCGTTGGCTCGGGCTCGCGCATTTGTTCTTGAGTAAAACACAACTGCTCGCTCGTTATTCTCGTCATCCTATTGTAAAATCAGTATATTAAATATTTCAATCGACAGAGAAACAGCTAGTCGTACAGCCAGTATTTCGTGAAGAGTAACAGCGAATCGATATAGGTGTCCTACGTGCAGTGGGCCGAAATCATGATGAAACGAGTTATAGGGCAACGAGTCGTCGACTGTAAAATATATATACGACTCATTGTCCACCGGTGTAGAATCGTAGGCCGCAAAATATAGGCGATCTATTTTGACGTTGTTAGTGGATGCCATATGTTACGACTGCGAACCGTCAAGTGGCGGAGGAGTATCTGACGGTGGAGTATCTACCTTTTAGGATCTCGATCGTCTGCACCCGCGATCTGCGCGGTGAAGCAGTCACGGACATGTCAACACTGGCTGATAGTCTCTCCGACACAGTCCGCTAAGTTGAGCAGGTCTCGTGGTCAAAATCGCACAGTTAAAGTCGAGCTAGCGGTTCTGAAGTGACAAGAAGTCACGGAGAAGAAGTACACGAAGAATCCTAATTGTAAACGAACAAATGAAGGAAGGTAAAATTCAAAAAGGGAATATAATCGCCGCGATGGTGTGGAGTGAACCTGGGCAGAAAGGTGGCGAGAACAGGCAGAACAGGCGGGTCTACGCCCTGTAGTAAACATTTAGACTATTTACATTATAACGTTTAAAAAACAGCTCTGTTGCCACGACAACCAGAGCCCCCCTGCGTAAATGCACTTTCTTTATGCTATTACACGTGACCATATGCTTCATTGTGGTGCTCACACCGATGGGTAGAACGGTACACTGATAAGATACGATATGCTGTATTATATTATGTTTTTGTTTGAATGCTTCCGATGTTGGATATGGCACGAAATATGACAGGAGGTTGCGATATCTATTTGGCATATCGACAGTCATCGTCTTGGAAAACGATCTGAACGAGTGATCCGTTACTATATCCAGAGATCGATCTATCGAGGAGTTCCTGGAACGTAGGGTCAGAGTTCGAGAGGCTAAAGTCGTGAGACTATTCCCTCGTTGTCTTGAAGCAATTAGTAAAGACGAGGTGTCTCGTAGACAAAATGCAAGGTCTAAAATACGACCACTTCGACCTTTACATCTTGTTTTGTAGCTTCACCGGCCCTATGAAAGGTGATTTGCTTGATAGCAGGATTTCAAGGTGGAAGCGTTAACGTACGCGAGAGTGTCCGTGGGATCAAGCGCGGCCAGATTTTTCATCCGTCCCTATGCGACAGGGTATGTAGATATTTGTCCGTCGCTTGTCATCGCTGGGACATCCATCGAGTCCAAACCGGATTATTCACCAGTTTGATTGCTTCTCTCTGAGCCGCGCTTCTTAGTCTCGAACATCCAGTCTCAAGTGTGTGGAAAGTCGAGTGGTGCTGGCACAAACTTGTTTTGAATGATAACAGCAGTTGACACTTTGCACAAAGATATAGCTATGGGCTTAGTATTCGGTCAGCTGCAAGTTCGACAAACTGCATGTACGGACTTAACGCCCTTTCAATAAAACGCTTTCTTCAGATTCTATTCAACGAATATATAACCAAATCCGACAACATTCCAATCAAACTAGAGCCGCAAAATTCCGTCAAGGAGAACGCTCGTGACAATATCCATCCAAATAGGCTCAATTCCCAACAAACGCATCCTGTCCGTCGTCCTTGCCAGGCTGCAGTTACTGTATCGAATCGTTTATTCGGGGTAGGTTCTGCGACGGGCCTGCGCATCGAGCTGCTCCTGGGTGAAGTAGGCGCTTGGGTTGGGCGACGTGCTGACCTTGCTCAAGTATTCGAGACCTTCAGCTCTGTGCTGAATGTATGGGATGTGCATGCTATAATCGAGACGGTCAGACTGAAACTAATTTCTATTCGGGCTGATTGCGATGTATTATCGCAGTGTAAATTGGCGAGGACTTACTAGTACCTAGATACAAGAAATGTTAGCAAGTATATCCCCAATTTCGATAATCTATAAATGAGATTTTGTGAACATACCAGTAGTACGCGGAAACAGCCGTCGCGAGACCTGTTCCGTCAATTCACGATGAGTTAATACTCCGCTCCGCCTTCGACTTCTTCACTCCTCCAAATCTTACCGAAAGCTATTTGCGAAATAAGAACCGTTAGTACTCTAACAGATAACAATATCTCTCGTGCCATACAAAGGAAGGCTTCAGGAAGACAACGCAAAACGAGGAACAGAAATCGTACCACTTCCGACGTCACGGATCACCCGGCGCTTGAACATGCCAGTAACAGGAGCAACAGCCATTTTTATGTAAATTAATGCTGGGAAATGGAGGACTCGACCGGGTTGTTTCTATGGGTAGCCTTCTCTTGAACGGAGATCGAGTTCGTCGCGACTTGAAGCAAATGTTCAGAAGCGTTGTTGGAAGCTTCCGACCAATGGCAACCGGCGCAAATAGGCCCTAACCGCAGGACTGATGGTCACACCAGTTCCGGTCACGGCTCACAAAGTAGCAAGAGCAAAAGGGTTAGGGCAATAGCTCGGAGCTTGTCAACAGCAGGCACAACATGCAGAGAAAGGCCATCCAATTTATATATACCACTTGTAACAAACAAAACAATGCCAATTTGAGGTCATCTTTCAAAAGAGCTCAACAGTACTTTTCCTCCCTGCATTCTCCAATGCACGCACATACCACGTAGAATATGTGTACACGCATAGAGATAGCACAGCTACCACTATTCCCGATGCAGTGATCCACCCCGCAGTCCCACTGGATATTGTGCGCACATCAATCTTGTTTGTAAAACTAGGCGGCGGCACAATCCTCCCTGCCATACCTTGAGTTTTAGCTGCCGACGAGGACGACGACAATAATGGTGGTCCCTCACTGATCTTCAGAGCGGGCGCAAATATGTCCTCGAGCCCTGTCGCTTCTTGCTTGGGAAAAAACCGCTGGGGAGCCATGTCTATATCCAACGACTTGAACTCACTAACTTGGTTGGGCGCATTCCTATTGTAGTCGTGTAACCGATTTTGAAAATACTGTTCTTTTCGAGGGCTCTTATTTTCCGAATTCTCTAACGTAGCAAAATAACGAGAGCCACTTGCACCGTTCGGTGGAGGCGCTATGCGTTCGCCATTCGAAAGTTTAGGAATGGAAGCTAGCATTCTCTGATTGTCGCTGTATATATGTTGATTCTCAACGGCTACGTTCTGTGCCGACGGTGCAAACGCAGGCCGCCAGTCCATCTCATCGTCGGTCATTCCGACGGACACCGGCATCAATTGCTCCCGCGGACGCTGGCGCTCTGGTTGTGGCCGACTCATGAACGTGTCATAACTCGCAACTGGCGGTAATTGAGAACTCGACTCTTTAAAAGACAACCCCGGTTCTGCGGGCGTGTCACTGTTGTGAGATTGCAGAGATGAAACAACCGGCTCAATAGTCAGGCAGGTATAAGACAGCGCTTCCACGAGTAGCGAGGTAACCAAAAGCACCATGTTGACCAACTGGAATCCTTTATCCGTCAAACCCAAGGAATATAATTTTGGCAGAACAAAAATAATTCCGGTGTACTCAAAAAATAAAAATAGCCGGCATTTCTACCTTGGAATTAGCCATTCCACTTTGCAGATGATGAAATCGACGATACGTATACTTACAAAGTACTCACTCCGTCCTTTGATGTTAATGCGCTTTCCTGTGAAAACCGAAGCCATAGCTTTATAATTCCAAAAAATATAAAAAACGCAAAAGGGTGTGATCCGACGCAACAAAGTATACAAAGCCGCCGCTATGCCTGTCAATTCAGATCTAACGGAAACGTCCGTGCCGTGTGCATATTTGATTGCGGCATCCGAAACAAATCGGCCAATTAGACAAATATTGGCAAGCATGTCTCGTGATTCTCGGGTCGGTGATAAAGCTAGTTGGCGTAGCTGCACGAATGGATACAGGGCATCTAGCAATTGTTAGAAACGGCACGGCCCTCTCCAAATTGGATATAATAAGGCCTCACTTGTAATTAACAAAACAAAAATACAAGACATGTGGAAGAAAGCTAGAACGCCGCGCATGAGCCAGATAGTCATCTTGAACACTCTGCTAATCGTCCAATGCGTTCGAAACCGCTGTGGGTTCCCATATGCGTCCGTATTCGCTAGTCCGACAGAAGCCACGGGTGCCTCGGGCGCCTTGCTCGACGGCACTTGCTCTATCTCCGCCTGCTTCTGTCTTTCGCGTGATAAGAAACTACCCAGTAAACGCACGCGTGCGTCGTAGTTGCTGGCTTGGATCTTCTGGGAGACAAGCGGAGCGCACGCGGAGCAGTACGGCGGGTATCGTTCCTCAAGTTCGGCTTTGTAGCGCGCAACTTTCGACTGATAGTCGGCGTCAGAGGAAGCCTGTGGGTCGTAATGTTTAAGCGCGTCAAGAACAATGTGGTGGCTCATTTGACAAGTGCGACAAAATGGAGATGTGGACGGTTCGCTTTGAGAAGCTGGCGTGGCAAAGGAAGATGACATCGTGGCAGAAACATCTTCCGGACTCGGGTCGGCAATAAAACCTTTCTAAACCACATATTCAGTCAGATAATCGGATTTGCGAGCATAGGGCAAAAGGAGTAATGCGTACATTATCGATTATGTTGACGGCATCGCATGACGGGCAAGTCCACTCAGAGGATCCTGATTTCCGCCATCGAACTTGATCCACGGCCACCAGGTCATTGCAATAAAAGCAAGTATGCCTCGAGTTTCCTCCGCGAAATCGCCATGGCATTTTCTCCGTCTTTTGTGTTCGCGAAAGACACTAGGAACTCGATTGATGTGTTTTCCTGACATAGTCTCAGCAGGTTAGGGTTTACGCGTCTGTTTGACGCGCCTCATCGCAAACAAATTGAATGACGCGTTATTGACGAACACAACGGCAACGGCAACGGACATGGACTACTCCAAGTTAAAAGTTGCTGAATTGAAAGAGCAACTTAAAACTCGCGGACTACCGGCTACTGGTCTGAAGAAGGATCTTGTGGAGCGACTGGAGGAATCAGACGGACGTACAGTCGAGGGCGGAGGGCAGCCTCCAGACGAAAGCACAATTGCGGGCGACGCAGAACAGCCTCCAGAAGAAAGTACAATTGCGGCCGAGAACATAGATGATGTTTCTACAAAGGAATCTTTGAAAGAAGGAAATAAGTCTGATCATGAGGAGCCTGAGGCGATTGAAGCTGCCCCCGCGACGAGTTTGTCTAAAGAGGCAGCCCCAGAGAGCTCAACAATCAAACCGGTACAGGGCACTAGTGAGAATGCTACAAATAAAGAACTTACTGTCGCGGTATCTGAAAGTTCTGAGAAGGCTGCAGATTATACACCAATTATTGCAGAGGAGAAATCAGTGGCCACAGCGGAGCTCGCCTCACAGTCGAAACGAAAGATGTCCCCCGACATCTCGGCTGAAGAGCCACTCCAGAAGCGTGCCAAGTCCGAAGAGGCAGTCGATACAGAAAAGAAGGACAGTGTATCTGCTGACATTACGTCGACCTTCAACGCTGGAGCGCACCAGATAGGCAACACTGAGGCTTCTGCCATTACTGTAACTGAGACTGATCAGGCAACGCAGGCCGAAGAAGTGCAACTTGAAGTGACAGCAGATGCAAGCTCTATTGAGCCTCTACATCCAGAAGTGGCTAAATCTCCGAAAGAAGACTTACAACTACAACCAACTATTATCCGAAATGCTCACGTTCCGATCGAAAGATATAAACTCACGAGATCAGTTTATATTCAGAACTTTTCACGTCCACTGAATCTTAATGCGCTGAAGTCGCATTTTGAGTCTCTTGCGGGAAGCTCGCTCGTCAGGTTCTGGATCGACAGCCTTCGCACACATTGTTATGCCGTGTTTGACACAGTTGAAGCCGCCGCGAAAGTTCGGGAGAACGTGTACGGTCAGCCGTTTCCGGTGGAAGAGAAGGCCAGAAAACCGCTAGTGGCGGAATACGTACCAGATGAGAAAATTGACGAATGGATCGCATTCGAAGAAAGCGATAGTGGAAAATTACGAAAATGGGAAGTCATGTTCGGGGACGGCGCGGACATGAACGATTCCTTCACGATCTACAACATCAAGTTGGTAGAAGCGGGCACCAAACCACAGCGCGCCCCGGTCATGAGAGTTAATCCAGGCGACAGGATGCGTGGTCATCCTTTGAATCCGCTTGGGCAGGCGCATGAAGCTCCGGTCGGTAACAACCGACTCGCTGATGGAGGTAGGCAGCCATCTTCTTTAAGACAAGTGACCGCGACACCAGCTGTACGAACAAGGGCTGTCCCGCACATAACTTATTCAGAAGCAGCGCCTGCTGTAGTACGGCAGCGCATGGAAAGGCTACGCCGGTGAGCCGTAGATAGTTATCCATGTTGTACTTTGTAGCATTTTTTCAAAAAATTGTATACTTTATTAATTTTCCTATATTTCGATTCGTACAACGTTTTCGTCGAACGTAACTGACTTTTTCCGAGTTCGTATCGGTTCTTCCACGACTTTCTTCTTGGGCTTGCCTTTACCCTTCTTCTTGCTTGGTTTAGATTTTGCGTTGCTATCCGTTGACGTGCCTATCGATAATCCTGAGAGATCCACGTCTTCTAGAGTGGTAGATACCTCTTGTTCAGAGCCTGACGGCGGCAGCTCGCCGTTTTCTTCGCGGATGCATCGCGGACAGGAACACCAGAATCCCCATCCTTGTAATAGATCCTTCCGGCGCGATAAGACATCCTTTGCCAGATCGACATACGTTGTCGTAAGTTCTTCTCCCGGAACAAGATCGCGCTTGGCGGTGACTTTAATTCCGGTGGTTCTGCCAACGACTTTGACGTCCACGTTCGGCTCGCAAGAGTGATTGAGATGCGATTGCAGAAGATATACGCTTCCGTCGAGGTTATTGATATTTACCATACCGATGCCATACAAATAGTCTTCGTAGGATGGGGGCGAGAAATGTGTGAAGAATTTGCACATGACGGTGTAGCCCTCCTGCCAAAGCATGTCTAATTGGTCGCCGAGGAACATGTTGGTGTCCATCTGCGGATCTGCTTTCTGGCGTACATCTTGCCGCACTTTCGCCAGCGCCTCGATTCCCGCTTTGACAGACGCCTTCGGCATTGTTGCGGTTGCAGATACTGCTGCTGCTGCTGGCGGTGCGGTTACAGCAGAGTCCTCTGATTCGTCAAACGACTCCGCCGCAAGGCAAAAGGCGTATCGCAGTACAGCACTCCACTCATTTTCAACAGCGTATGACTCAATTGCACTCCACTCGGACGTATACTTGCCGTGGCGAATGTACTTGTGCAAGCGATCCATCTTCCGACAGCGGTTCGAACACCATTTTCCGGCACACGTCGAGCACGAGACAACGAGGGACGAGGTTGAGACAAGCGGACGGGCGCAAAAAGAGCACGCCTTGCCGGTGGGTATCAAACCAACTAGAGAGAGAGGTGGAATGAGCACGAGGGCGGGCTCAGTCCACAGGAGGGTTTCCTTCGGTACGATCTTGGTCTTCGCGACTTTGGACGAAACCTGGAGACCCTTGCCGCCGCGAGAAGCCGAGCTGAAGACCTCGACTAAAGGCGGTACAGTGAGATCGGTCACAGGAGCGGATATCGTCTCACCGACATATACCTTGTCGCGGTATTCGTCAGGTACGACCGAGGACTGTCGCAGGATTGCCTTCAGTCGGTGAATCGAGAGCAGCCACGTGGGCTCCTCGGCTTTGATGCGAGCGTGCAACTTCGCGATCCCGAGATCGGGTTCTGCGGTGCGAAGCGAGGCGACGGCGCGACGGACGTCATCCTCGTCGGGGTTTGTCTGGCGACCAGGGTCCATGGCGAAAGGAGTGGCAGGATCAGGCACAGGCCGGCGGAGGTGTGCGGGGGAGCGGAGGGCGGACCGGGTTCCGGTGGAAGCGCGTGGGAATTCGAGACCATTTCGGCACGTGCAAGGTTTTGCTCATCGATTTTTGGGGTCGGCCCGGTGTCGGCTCTCCACACAAACTGCCGTCGTGCTCGAGCAAGAAGCCGAAGAAGCCTCAGTCCATTTCTTCGTCATATTTCCCTCCTGATACCTTCTGTTCTCCTCCTCTTCTCCCTCTGCTGCATCGCCTCCACAGTCGCACGCAGTCGCCAGCACAGTACAATGCCTCGTCTCAACATCATTGTCCCCATCAAGCGCGTCGTCGACTTTGCCATTCGGCCACGGGTGAACACCGCGAAGAACATAATCGAGACCAACGGCATAAAGTACTCGCTGAACCCCTTCTGCGAGATCGCCGTCGAGGAGGCCGTGCGTCTTCGTGAGCGGTACAAGGACGCCGTCGAGTCCATCACCCTTATTTCTGCCGGCAACGCAAAGGCGCAGGACTCGTTGCGATCCGGTCTTGCCATGGGCGCGGACAAGGCCGTGCTGATCGACACCGGTATCGAGGACGCAAAGTCGTTGGAGTTGGAGCCGCTTGCCGTCGCGAAGTTGCTCGCCGCCTATGTCAAGAAGTCAGACGGAAACGTCGTGATCCTCGGCAAGCAATCCATTGACGACGACAGCAACCAGACGGGCCAACTGCTCGCCGGTCTGCTCAACTGGCCGCAGGCCACGAACGCAAGCAAAGTTGACATCGACACCGATGCCGGTGTGGCGACCGTCACGCGCGAGGTTGACGGCGGCGTGGAGACTCTGTCCGCCCCGCTGCCAATTGTTATCACAACCGACCTACGGCTCAACACGCCGCGGTATACGAAGCTGCAGGACATCATGAAGGCCAAGAAGAAAAAGACCGTGACGGTCGCGCCCGCTGACTTTGATGTCGATATCTCCCCTCGTCTGGAGACTGTCTCTCTGGCTGGTAAGTTTTTTTTTCTGCTCAGAATAGGCAAACTCCTTGCTGATTGTTCCTATAGATCCTCCAAAGCGGGTCGGTGGCTCAAAGGTTGCAGATGTCGATGCTCTCATCGGAAAATTGAAGGAGGTCGGCGCCATTTGATTTTACATCTACGCTCAAATCATATTCCAAATATATTAATTCCAAAAAAAAAATCATCATTTGTATAATAGACTTATACATATATCCTAACCTAACTGCGCCAGAATTACCGTCATGACCTGAAAACCTCTCTCTTAAAATTTCAACTTCCTCGCGACACCCTCCAGCTTTTTCTCTCTCTCGCTCTGGCCAGCGCTTTTCTCCCTTCTTTTCAACATTGCATTAAACTCTGAATTATTACTCCCTATCTTCACATCCCCGACCTCCTCTTCTTTCTTTTTCGGTTTCGGAAGTAACTCTGGCGGAGTAGGTCGAGGCTGCTCTTTGAAGTAGTCTGACGCCAGTGCGTCTTTCGTATCTATACGCTGGGCGGGACACAGGGTGGTCATTGCGCCCAGCAGTGCCAAAGCATGATCTGACGCAGCCAAAAATCTGTTGCGCATCTCGTCTCGGGGAGGCACGGGGTATATTCCCGTATTCTTGCTGCTGCCGGGTTCGACGGTTGCGTTCTTGTCGTAGAAGTAGTCCGGAAGAGACGAGACACCCGGCCACGTTTCCTCGGTTGGTGTGCCAAATGCACGGAACGTCAGATCAAGTTGATCCAGATCCGTCTGCCCAGGGAGATACGGCGTGCGCAGCATGAGCTCTATGAATATGATCCCGACCGCCCATATGTCGATCTTGCGGGTGTATATCCTTGACCCGAGAAGCAGTTCCGGCGCGCGATACCACCTCGTCACTACTGTAGGCGTCATGGGATCATATGGACCAGGCTGCTGCCTCGCGAGGCCAAAATCTGCCAATTTCAGCTGTCCCGTCGGCGATAATAGCAAATTGTTCGGCTTCAGATCGCGATGAAGCACGCCGTGTCTATGGCAGTGATACAGTCCGGCCATTGTCATGTATATCCAGGACTTCATGTCCGCGGCCGAAAACACTATCGACCTATCTTTGATCATCATCTCCATGTCAGTTGACAGGAACTCCAGCACGAGGTTGAGGCTGCGTGAGGTGCCGGAAGACACGAACACGTCGACGAGCTCGATAACGTTTTCGTGTCGCAGTTCGCTGAGGAACTTGATTTCTCGGATCGCGGACATGTCAAGACCATCCTTGAACTGTCCAACCTTGATCTTTTTGATGGCGATCACCCGGTTTGTGGAGACCTGTCTACCGAGGTAAACCACGGCATATGTACCCTCGCCGACTTTCTTCTCTGATGTGCGCCTGCGTTAGCTGCGGTCACATAAGTCTGCATCAGCAAGAACGACAGCCAAACCTTTCAAGTACCGATCACGCCGTCCAACGCGTCTCATCCCCGTTCCGTGTGCAGGCTTTGAGTCCGCGTTTTCCATCGTACATAGGGATGGATAAGTTGGGACAGTTTTTGTCCGCACTTCATTAATTTAGCGACGTCGTATAACCTCCAACCCCTGAAATCAATTTAGCCCTCGAGCAAGTAAACCAATCGACTAGCAGACAGTGTTAGCACTGTATCCGGTATACAGCGCCGCGGAAAGAATCCCAACATCGAAAAACAGGTCACGTCTGCAAAAGCGACCAGTAGTTGCCATTGCATAATGAAAGTCAAATATATCCAGATTACATTCTATTCTAGCCCAAGACATGACAAAACGATATAACATACAGACAGCATTCCGAAACACCAAAAAGTCTTCATTACTCCCCATTATCCGTAGGAAGCATGAATCCGGATTTGAGCCAGTCAAACCCTTCGTCCCAATGATCCCAAAACTGTAAATTATTCAGATTGATCTCCGTATGGAGATCCACATCGTCATTATTCAACGTCCCATTATTATTATCTCTGCCAGAATTCGCGGTTAGCGTTAAATCGTCACTGATACCGCTTGACGCAATCGACTCGACGGTAGCCGCACTAAATGACCTGCCGTCATCTTGATAAACCAGGCCGTCGCCGGCCGTCGGCAGACGTTGGTCCACAAGTTCGTCTGGAGCCACAGGAATCGCAAAATAATCCATATCCTCCATTGTCGTATTCGTCTTCGCCCGGTCGCTCGTCTTCAGCGCCCTACTCTTCGTCGCTCTTGCTGCTTCGTCTCTGGCCCGCTCTTTACTCGCTGTTTCAAACGCTTCGCGCGCTCGTGACTGAACTTCTTCGATCATCGCGAGCCCGCTCTCCACGCCAACGTCAGCCTTCATTAGTCGATAGCATTCCAGCGCAATATTAATGATTTCAAAGTTCGTCATCACTTCGTCCTTACTCGACGGGTCGCGTAGCACGTCAAATAATAGGATCGCGCAGGCGTTTTGCAGAAACATGGAGTTGAACCGCATTTTCTGGTTACAATACATCAGCTCCATTATAACGGGACAAAAATCAAATATTCAGAGACTCACCGCCAACATCGGGTTAGACGAATATGACCGCGCAAGTAATAGTAGCAGTCCGCGTCCCGCATCTACAGCTCGACGGCACGCCTCAGGCAAAAACGCTCGCTCTTCAGCACTGGGTGGGAACACCAGGCCCATCCGCTCCTGCTTTCGTATGAGCCCGTCTATCAACAGAAACGGCCGATAAGTAAGAGTCTTGAACATGTAAAAGTCTGCAGGTCGCCATGGTTAATAACTTTATTCCCCGACAATTCAAATGATCAAAAGGAACATACGGCATCCAATGACAAAAGCATCCGCATGCAAAACAATCCCAGGCTTGCCGAAATCCTCGAACCTTAGGCTCGGTGGAAGGTCGGCCTGGTATTGAGCGAGATCCTCATCGATTGCCCGCGCGTTCTCCCAAATATTAAGCACCGACGAATTATGGAGCCCATAAATCAGCTGCGATGATTTCATGCTAATCCGACCAAGCGGTGCCATGTTCCGCAAAAACTCGTTATCCGGAAGCGACACATCGAGCTCTCCATCATTGAAAGCGGACGGTCGCCCAAGAGTTATACACAACAGTCGTTCGAATGAATAGAGCGACCATATTGTCACACGGCGGTCCTGAGCGCTCTGTGATCCGTTGTTCGAATACTGGGACAACGAAGGAAATTCTCTATGAAGTCCACAGGCGTATGCGAGGCGCACGCCCTGGCCAGACAGGGTGTATGCAGTATTCAATTTTCCCGTCATTGCTTGTAAATGGCTTAACAGAAGCAGAACTTTGACCCTATCCAGACTTATAAGCTCGCTAGTTTCTTTCACGATTTCAAGGGCACCCTCGTAGAAAGCAGTACTCCATTCCGTTTCGCCTTCAAGACTTGCTCCCGTAGCCAGCAAACTCAAGAGACCGGCCTCACCCTGTACTCCAGGTGTCTTGGAACTATACATCGCTTCGAGCGCATTATCGACATATGCTTTGGTGTAAACAGGCATAATATGGCCCAGCGTCTTCCAAAAGTTGTCAATGAATTTTGCAGCCATCGCAGGATCAAGAAACTTGACAGCGCCGTCCATAGTACGTGAGTCCTGGTTCTTGTCGGTGCTCCACCCGAGAAACAAGTCCCGGAAACCATACTTTTTTATCCCCTCGGGAACATCGCCGACGCCGTTCATCTCAATTATGCCAGCATTGATCTCTTGATGGATGTGTTGAATAAATGAAAATGTTGACGCAGGGCCGTAATAAATGAAACTGTCAACTGTGGGATTTGATGCCGTAATGCCGGATAGAACGGTGCTGTGTATCGGACTCATTTCGTGCATCGATGGAGTATGCTGGAGTGGCATTGCCGAGGAAGGTATTGTGCCAGAACCTGGCGATGAAAACCTCTGAACTGGCGACTCCACTTTCCTGCGTTTACTATTCTGCCCATTCTGCCCATTCTGCAATGTAGGGGACGAATGGTTGGAGCCTGGCCCGGTGCCTGTCGGGAAGCCACCACCCTCGCCTCCACTCAGGGACGACTGGCTTCGGTTAATTCCGACAGTTTGCCCTACGTTGCCACTCGAGGACAAATAGCCGCCGTCGTCATCCTTGTAATAGCACATGGCGCCGCGAAGGGAACATTGTCCACAGCTGGGTGTAGTGCCGTCGCACTTGACCTTCCGACGACGACAAATCTGGCACGCGCGACGTGTCCGCAAGCGTGGATACTCCGGAATGGGTGATACTAAATGAAAGTCAGCACGATCCTGACGAATCTATCAAGACTTCGGCACCGATGGCTTACCGGGACGTCGGCTTGCCGCCATGGTGAAGAACGGAGGAGTGTGGAGGATAAGAAGTAAGTAGTGAGTCGTCGGATCGAGGACCTCTAGTGGTCCCGGTCTCGGTCGCCTCCTAAGGTTCTTGTGTCTTCAATCCTCCCAACTCGCCAATTTTTTTGTCAGTCCCAAGTTCACTTCTGTCCAGACAACATTTTTGAGAGCCATGACTTCCGACGAAAAATCGCAGAAGCGAAAGCGGGCAGAAAAGTTCGACGAAATCGAAATCGACGTGAATCAGCCTGAACCGCTGTCCAAAAAGGAACTCCGCAAGCGCAAGAAAACAGGCGACACGACCGAGCGCACTGCAGACAATAACGATGACAGCGAGAAGCCTGCTTCCAAGAGACCGAAAGAGGAGCACGGCAAAGACGGAAAATCAAAGAAAAATGGCTCTGGTGAGCCCAAGCCGAGCAAGCAAAAGACAGAATTTGGCATCTGGATCGGGAACCTGTCATTTTCAGTAAAGAAAGACGACCTGAGAGGCTTCTTCACGACGAAGTCTGCTGGCGAAATTAAGAATGACGAAATCGTACGAGTGCATATGCCAAAAGTTTCCGGCGGTCAGAATAAAGGGTGCGCGTTCTTTATAAGACAAATTGTAATTGCTGAATTTAATTACTGACAAGGTGTGCGAGATAGATTTGCCTACCTCGACTTCTCAACCTCAGAGGCGATGCAAAAGGCCATAGCACTGTCAGAAACCCCATTCGAAGGCCGCAAAGTTCTTATCAAGGACGTCTCCGAAGCGGCACCAAAATCGACTTCCTCCTCTACATCATCTTCATCTGCCGCTGCAACCGCGGAAACCAAGAAACTTGCTAATCCTACAAGAATTCTGTTTGTTGGGAACCTTCCGTTCCAGACAAAATCCACTGACTTGGAAGAACACTTCACCATTGACGTGAAATCTCGGCTACTCGCCAAGGATGATGAGAACGATGGTGACGACGATGAGAATTCGATTGTGGAGACAATCAAGCCTTTCAGGGTTCGCATGGCGACATTCCAGGACACTGGTAACTGCAAAGGATTTGCGTTTATCGACTACGCTTCCCCGGAAGAGGCAGCCAAGGTGCTTAAGTCGGTGGGATCATCAATGAATTTTCTTGGACGAAAGGGGGTTAAGGTTGAATTTGGTGAAGACAGGTCATTCCGATGGAAGAACAAGCAAGAGGATGGCAATGACGTGACTGACAGCACAGCCGTCTCAAGCACAAAGTCATGGACAGAACGGTCGTCAAAACCTGTCAAACAGAGTTCGTCGTTTACCGAATCGAAAAGAAAGGTATTTTCGGACGCAAAGGAGGAAGCCACCACTGCACCTGACACAGACGAGGCTATCACCGAAAAACAGCCGGAACAGCATCATAGAAAACAAAAACCTGCGCGCATGACACCTGGTATGGCACTCGCGACATCTCAAAGAGAAAAGGTGCACATTGTTCCGTCACAAGGAAAGAAAATTGTCTTCAGCTCATAGTATTCGCTATTTAATAAAAGTTCTTCATTTCCCTCGTATTCCCAAAGGCTCCTTTGTCCTTCTATAATTATATTAATCACTTCAAATCAGCTTAAATGGCAATGCTACATTACATCCTCCCAAGTTGCTATCCAACTTCTTGTATTATAATGATCAGAGATTGTGCACTCCGGTTCTCTCTTCTTTTTGAAAAATACAAAATCAGTCCAAAAGAACGAATGAAACGATAACTGCAAAAAAGCAAAAATTGCCGCAACACCTTTGGAGTATCCGTGGCGTCTTGATAAGGACACCATACAGAATCCCTCCCGTCGTCTACCATCACTGCTAGCTAATCCGATTTCTTTTGGCCTTCTCGGAGCCACCGCCTCGCAAACTTTCTCTTTTTTCCTCGTTGAATCGTACAAGACATTACACAAACAAAACACAAATCGTTGCTGCCGCACATAAACAAAATAAATGGCAAAAAAGCAAATATTGTTTTTATACTTTTGTGTACGTTAAAGTGGTGAATGGAAACAATTCTAAGTAGATAAAAAAGGTACAGCCGACGCAGACTATTTTAACCCCGCTCCATGCAAAATTTACAAACGTTCCTTGATTTGAGGATACCTGTCTAACAGCTTCACCTGGACTTGCACGGCTGCACGAAAACAAAATCTCGTTAACAAATCAAAATGGCAATTATAAAATAAGCTACGACGACTTACCTTCGAGATACGACGATGCTTGAAGAACTTCGGCATCTGTACGAGCAAGGTCCAGCTGTTGCTGGAAGTAACCCAGGGCTTCCTCCATCTTATTCTGTGACATCAAAAGCTGCGCCAAGGTACCAACGGCAAGGTCGCTCTGAGGGTCAACTATATATAGAGTTAGTATCTTCAGCCTAAATCGTTATTCCAAATATCTTCAGTGAAGCACATACGTTCTAGCGCAGTTTTCAAAAGCTGTTCCGCATCTTCGATAGTACCGAGCTTGTAATTCCAAATCAGATAGGCCTTGTTGACTAGCGGGAGAACATTAATGCCCGATGTCTTCAGGCTCTTTTCCAGCTTGAACGCCTGGTCGAAGTTCTCGATAGCTTTGTCAAACTTCTGGTTATCCATCAACAACTCTCCGTAGTAGTTATAGACGTCTGGACTGTTCTCAAAGTTCTTTGTGCATCGCTTGAATCCGGCCAATGCGACTTGCACGGCACCGCATTTGTACTGCGTAACTGCCAGTTGAACATGCGCAGACACGAAATCCTTGTCCAGATCAATTGCTTTTTGGTAATCCTTCGCAGCCTCGTTGTATTCTGTCAGCAAAAAGTGAACTTGTCCTCGGTGGTAGTAGATATCTGGCGACTCAGGATCCAACGCAACCGCTGCTTCAAAGTCGGCATTCGCTTTTTCAGGATCGGTCATCTCAACAAACAGCATTGCACGCTTAATGTAAGCGCTGACTGACGGTGCTGTTTCGATACTGCGACTGAGATCCGCCAATGCACCTTCGTTGTCGGCCTTCAAAAACTTCAAAGTACCTCTCATGTCCAACGCAAGAGCTAAGCTGTCCACACCGAGCTCGATCGCCTTGTTAAGTTCCTCGAAAGCCTGGTTATGACCATCGATTGTCTTCTTCGCGGAATTATCGATTGCTAGTTTCAAATAGTAGTTTCCGGTGTCTTCTGCAGCAGTCTCGAGCTCTGCAGGTGTCGGTGTCGGATGGAAGGAGTCCAAATAGGCAGACACAAATGAAATCGAAGGCAACGCTTTCGTTCTGACCTTAGCGTTCTCCTCAGCACGGATTTGGCCGCACTTCAGCAATAGCCGATCAATGGACTTCGCGATGCCCTCGTTTGGCATTCCAGACAAAAGCACGGACGCAGTGTAATCCAGCACGGCCTCTTGGAAGTTCTCAAGCTTCTCGTAAGCAGCGGCTCGGCGTGACAGGGCCTTGATGTAAAGAGGATCAAGCTCCAGTGCAGAAGTCGAGTCGTCGATGGCTTGCTGCCACTTTTCTAATGCGTTGTAGCACGCTGCTCTGTTGGAATAGTAAATTGCATCCTTGTGCAGTTTGATAGCGCTTGAATAGAGATTGATGGCCTTTTCGTATTGCTTGGTCTTGAATTCTGTGTTGCCGGCATTCTTGTATTGCAGCGAGTATTCTTTTAGAGTCTGTCCTGTTGGTTAGCATTCTTCTGCGGCAAAGAAGTCTCACAAAATCGATATTCACGTACGTCCGCCGAGAGCACAGAAAGATCTCCAGAGATATCTGGAAGGCCGCTGTCTACCTCCTCCAGCGATGGTTCCTGAGTAGAAGACACCTCTGCAGATTCTTCTGCTTTGGCGGCTAAATGAGATACCAATTAGAACAATTCAAAGTACCCAAATATTGTAGACATTAATAAGCGGTGAACGGGAACATACCCTCTTCCTTCTCTTTCTCCTTCCTCAACTTCTTCTTCTCTTTCTTGGCCCTCTTTTTCTCGCTCGCAGTCTTACCAGTGGGCGAGACGGGCTCGGGTGACTTTGCCGTCGAATCTGAGCCAGCCGGCTTCTTGTCGCTGTACGCAATGTAGTATACGCCCGCGCCGCTGACGACGACGAACGTCGCGGCGGAGAGGCCGTATACCAGGGTCTTGTTGTCGGCAACGAACTTGGTGAATCGAGACCATAGGGACGGTGGTGCTGAGGAAACAGCAACAGTGATTGGTGCCATTTGAGATTTGTTCTAGATTTTTGCCTCTTGTTTATTTCAGACTGGACTGGTAGTTGAATATGAACGGCGGAACAATTCTAAAATTTTGTTAGAGATGGAAAGCCGAAGCAATGACGGTTGATTCCGACAAGAGCAAGACCGCAGCAAGCAAGGCTAAAAGCATCAGTCTTTCCAAAAGGAAATTCGCTTCTGTCCAGCGCAACGGTAGACAAACAATAGACATACCAAGATAAATTTCTAGTTGATTGCAGTAGTACAACACGCAAGTTTTTCGACCACCACCAAATGTGCCATGAACTGCAGAATCGGCTCCTATATTTTTTTCTCTGAGGATCTCATCGATGATCCGAGGTTACCCTGCTCTGCGCATAATTGCACAAATACCGCTGCACATGATGCCGCAATCGCATAATCACGCCGCACTGCAATTTAATGTCGGCAACTTGTAAATCAACTTCTCGGGATTCGCCAGTCGTCATAACTTGAGCTACAAGCGCGTTTTCCGACGAGGGAGCATTGCGGGTCGATACTGTCCATCAGAGGCCTGGCTACAATTGCGATTGCATCTTGTTCATTGTGCTCAAACACCATTCTATAAAGGATCCTCCGAGAAAACGTAGTGTCACGTGGTATGTCTTCTTCCCCTTACCCAATTCACGTGAGAGCTCTTTACTG